>JAQGAH010000244.1:0-55562 GCA_034696885.1 Lepidocyrtus paradoxus | reverse complement strand
TGCTTTTTTGGTCAAGTATATTGGGTTTTCCTATACTGTATCCGGTCGCAAGTTCGTATAGCTGTGGATGGCTAGTTTTCTCCACATCCATCTCTTTCTCCAATCTGTGTTGGCGGCTCTCGCAGCTAGTTCTCCCACTTTCTCCCTATACAATAATTTCTCAACTGTGACTAACTTCCACGAAAAATCATCACTTGTACACATTCATAAAGGAAGAGAAAAGAATGAAAGGAAACTAGGCTGAAAGCAAAGAAAAAATACTAAAAAAAGAAGGAAAAAAGTAGGAGGAGAGAAAAGTATCAACAGTGCGTAGTATATGTTTCCTTTATCATATGGACCATACATACCTAGTCCATTGCAAATTGCACGTTCATAAGTCCACTATTAAAAAGGGGTAAACAGAGGAGAAAAAAAAATTGAAAGAGATCATAAAGTATACTAAATAGAGGGGAAGTAGGGAGAAAGGAAGAAGAAAGGATTGTGTTCCACTGCGTATTATACGCTGCTGTTGGTGGAATACATTCCGCAAAGTGAGAGATATTCCACAGCTCAGAATATTATATACCATCTGGGAGGTTCATAATCCAATAAGAGGGGGATGAAGACTACCAATTCCAGTTATTAAAAAAACCCAGAGATAATGTGTAATATATGCGTGAGTGAGGAGCTGTTTTTTTAGCTAAAGAGAAGAGAGCAATTTCTACTTAGACTTATTCCACATCATGCATAGGTACTTTAGCATATAGGAACTTTTGCTCATTTATTTCCTCCCTATTCTTCTTCCTCTTGTCTTGCTATATTTTAATGGAAATGATAGTCTCTGGGTGCAGTGACGAATGTATTGTCCTAGGTGAAAAGAAAATGAAGAGAGTGAAAAGAATCAAGTCATTCCCACATCTTTTCTAACAAAAGGTGGTGGCTGCTGCCTTTCTTCTCCCTTTTTTTATAGTTTTCTTTTTTTTGAGTCGAGAGTTTCCCCATTTCTTCCCATAATCACAAATCTCTCTTCCTCTTACCAGCTATGAGGCTCACCTATAGTGCAATTTACCGGATTGCATTGTGCTTCCAAGTGTACGTAATGTAGGGGTAGGGAACTTCAGTGCTAAACCAAACATATGATACGACACTATCATTTACAATATCAATATATCCTACAAGGGGAAAAGTTTTTTTCGCCCATTTATAATAATGGGAGTGAGCGGATATAGCTAACGCTTCTGAGAAATGACTATGGGAAAGGTAGGGATATGAAATATAAAAATGCAGATTTATATTTTCCCAGTAAAATGGGACAAAAACGCTTTGTTGCTCCTCTCCCAGTTGAGGAGTTGGTAGCGTGGATGAATATCTCTGTATCAGAGTTTTTATATGGTGTCCCGCAATCTTCCGTGCTTGTCTCAAATTTATCTCTCGTTCCATCTTTATGATCCGTTGGGACTTGGAAGCAAAGCAGTGGAGCCTTCATCCTTTCTTCCAGTCCTCCACCGTTTTTTCTTCCACTCCTTCCCTTGGAGATGGAGGGGGAGGCAGATGAAGGGAATACAAAAAAGGCTGAAATTACGTTGGACATGTTAGCCTCTATCAAACATATCTTATTGTTCTTCCTTATACTCCAGTTAAGTTTTTAACCTGGAGAGAAATCTAGATTTTAAAAACACTTTCTTTTCCACCAATAATAAAGCCTTTTCTGTACCTCCTCTTGTCTACGCTGTAGTAGGCGGCATTAGTTTTTATACTTGTGAACATGTCCTTCCAACCTTCATTTAATATTGCGAGGTTTTTTTATATTAAACAACTTATTTCGTGCTGAGACAGAGATTTTACTTATCACAGTTTTTGAGGACAGAGAAACCCTTCCTCCTAACATGCATGACACTTGTTTTATATGCTCTACTTACTTTTGGCCAATATCCTCCTCCCTACGCCAAATTGTAGGGACCATTTTACAAGCAACGCGGAAATGTATTGGTACATACCTACACCCAAAGTAAGATAATATATTGTATGTAAGAATGTATCTAGCCAATATGGAGTAAGGTCCGTCCGAGCTGAAAAGTATGCTAAAGAAATCAGAAAATTAGCTAGGTAACTTATTTGCTGATATCTTCTGCCTTCCACTTAAGAAATGCCCTGGGGAGCAGAGGACAAAAGATCAGGGTTTAAGATATCAATCAAATTTAAACTAAACAGTCTTTTCCTAAAGGGTCACTATCAAAGGCACAGTGTGTACAAGTGCAAGTGTCTTAGGGATAAGTTTGAAATAAAATTTGAAACTATCTTTTTGTTCGTGGTTAGTAAAGTCTGTCTGTTGCGTGTGTGCGTACAACACTTGAAATTACACACTAGCTTATGCTATCACTTTTGGAATCTTTAATTTGGGCTGAGGTCTACGGAAGGAGTCTTGAAACTTTCAAGTAGTATATAAATGAGTAAGTATTCTTGCAGTAAACCCGACATTGTTGGAATGAAAATTTTGAAATTAAATTCATTCTCATTTCCACCCCAGTATCTTTGCTCATTTCTTCAGGGCTGTTAACGTGTCGACAGGTCTTGAGCCCTTTTGTTAATTAAAACAATCTACAAGTTTATCTGGCTTAATACAGAAATTATCTTCTCAGTACCGCAACCGCACAACAGACAAGATTAACCTCAGATTTTTAATAGGAATATATTTAGACTACGTTTACAGATACAGCCAGAGGTCAAATTATAAACTGTACCATTGAGGGTCACACAAATTTTCCATGCCCTGAAACATTCGAAAGAAGATACTGCAGTTGATTATGAAGCTAGAAATTAAGCCTGACACTAAAATAAATTGAAGTAAGTTCGGCATCATTCATTCAACTCTGGGCGTGTTCCAAAACCATTGAACATTCAAGTTGGATAGTAAGCAATATTGACGACCATGGCCATACATGGATAATATTGTGAACGTCGATGTTGAATAGTTTAATCATTATTATGATGTCATTATACTTCCGTACAGCCCTATGAGCTCCCTCATATTGTTCTGAAGAGTCAATGAATGGCCTATACAGAAGCCTTCAATGTACGCTCCACTTTCACTTTAAATTATCATGTGCTAGCGGTAGGGTTCGTGCATGTCCATTCAATGGGCACAGGTTTCATCCAAAACAAAATGAGCAATTTCGCACCTTCTGCTTCATAAAAGCTTTCTAGTTTTGTTTTTACTCGCCCACTCCCAGCCCACCACTACAAAAGCTATCATGCCATATATTTTGTTAAGGAAGAATGTAGCAAAAGCCCATTTTCCAACTTTGATTCTTATAATCCTAATAATAATAATGACAGTGATGCATAATGGCATGGGCGTGGCATAATATCATTCACCTCACGCCATGTCATTATCATGTTTGTTCTCACGTTGTCTTTGTTATTCTCTGGGTTTTTTTTCATGTAGAAAAATTGCAGGGCAAGTGAGCTATGATCGTGAAAGTGCTCAGGTTAGAATGTTTTCGCATAGTTCATTAATTTGCACTTTACCAGTTTATTCAGTGTTAACAGGCGGTTTCATACTGAGGGATTAGACTACACATTACACATAGCCAATGATTAGTAGAGACCGCGACAACAAAATATAGTCGGGAAGTGAGATAAACGGGATCATTATATTCATTATGACATGGAGAAACAAATGCGCTTGGTTGTAACTTTTGTATCATTTTCACCTCCACTCTAGCTCCTCACTCATTGAGCATCGGCTCGTAGACACTCTCTGGAGATAACTGTTGTTTCAACTGTGCATCGACTGTAATCCTAGGATTATGGATTGCTTTCCAAAATACTTTAATGGCTCCCTTGGGATTTCGCTGCTGTAAATGCTTTCACCGGTACTCAGATTCAATTCAATTCCGAGATGTTGTTACATACTTTCGCCATCCTCATAAAATTGAATTGTCAAAGCTGCTTAGCTAATGGATGACATTTTCCTCCAATTTTTTCCCAGCTTTTACGCAAAAAGAGCCGATTGCATGGTAAATATGTCTGTAGTTGATGCTACTTTAGTATTTACACTGCCTGATTTTATCGTGTATTTACATATTTTCCCCTTCTTTTTTCATGAAAGTTTCTTGGAAGTTGATTGCTTCAGATAAGAAAATATCTTGAAAGAAATGGGAGCAAGGTCCCTGGAAAATAAATTTGTAACCACCGACCAAAGTATATATAGGGGGGAAGGAAGTGGTTAAAATAGCCAAAAGAGTTGGACAGAATCGGAAACAAACGCGTCAGCCCATTTTCACATGGCATCCTCTCCTCATATGGGATGACACCTTTCTTTCCACAACAATATCTCATATAATCCTCTTACAATTTTTTCATTCCCATCATCATCCTTCACCCAAAAGCCAAAGCTGGCTACAAGAATGAAAAATACTACCCAGCATAATAATAAGTTTTATCTATTTCATGTGTCTTTCCCTTGTTGGCCTTCCTTTTCATTTTCATCATAGCTCAATCTCAATGAAAATCCCTTTCCCTATACATAATCCCTCCATGTTCCCTCCTGTGTACAGCGTGCATACGAAACTGCTCAAGGCGATGGATGCTTCCTTGAAGTCAAAGGAGAAAGTAGTAAATGGAGGAGTGAAAGCCAAAAAAAACTCTACAATGTACACTCATGGTCAATCATGATAGTTTACTTTCTGTGGATTGATCCACTCCGGATATTTGCTACATGCCATCTGAGGTTCCTGCCTTTTCTCTCGGTGAGAAAAAAGGTTAAGGGTAGACGTGGTCCTTTTCTTTCCTTGAAACTTGGAATGGACTCTCATGGTTATGGCTCACCTATAGAGGTTTTTTTTTCATCGTTACTCCTTTCCCCTTACCATTCCGATCAGTATTGCAATCCGTTTATGAATTCACATCAAATATACCACTGACACTGTTCAGTTGGCTGCACGATCAACCAGTGCAGAGAGCAGTTTGAGGGGTTGTGGTAGTGGTAGCATGAAACCGAAATACGCCATTATACATAACTGATTTTGGGTATCAGACAAAGGAAACCGATAAGGTGATACGATGCTTGGAATCTTTTTTCTTCAAGTATAATGTATTGGAGTGTGCATATATACCCCCAAGATAATTGGGAGTAGTGGAATGCTGAATTGTTATAGATTTTTTGGGCAGAGGATATCGCTCCAGATAGGCGTGTATCCGTGTCTGACTTGGGATTTGTATTCCCATGGTCGAGGCATCCAGTGAACGTGAGATCACGTCACTGTACACTTCGATTTGTAGGGTGTTGAGCTGAATTAATTTGAAGGGGGGAGGCTGGCCGTAAGTCAAGTAAGAAAGTAGCAAAATATGTTGTGTGTAAAATGTAGTAATTCAAAACATGGCGATGGAACATAAGATACTTGCGTTTGGCTACTTATGCCAAAAAAAAGTTTTTTCCCAGTTTTTTCGTGCATTGTATTGTAAGTTGCGTCGATTGTTGCAGTTCATACTTCATAGCTTTGGAGAAGCTGCACTATATTCATAAGCGTCATAAGTTATCCAGAAGGAGTGAAATATGTAAAGGGATATTATATAATAAAGTATATAGTTTAGCAAGAGAAGATTATATATTTTTCTTGGAAATGGCTCGTATGTAAATTTATATTGACATCCGGAAGGGGAAAAGGCTCCCTTGATGTAATTACTTATATCTTCAAAAACAAATGCTTTTATCTGGATTTAACATAAAGGGTGTATTGCAGCAGAGCAAAACCCTCTTTTTCTTCAGAATCGTAATCCGACACTATATATATATCCTTTGTTTCCCAATGTGTGCTCAAACTGTATCTATTCGCTGGATGGATGTATTATGTATGGGGTTCAATAATCCTTTATTGCGATGTGGTTCACAATCCGCATTTACATTTGCCCTACTTTTGCATCCCTTTAAAGTGAGCTGACAGCTGGAACAGATGCAAGGATAAAATAGCAGGGCTTATAAACATGTCTTATCAAAAAATGGGCCAAGATCGAGGCTAAAAAATAACCATAATATATTTCATAACTTTCTAACACAGTTGCTCAAATGGCATTAGCATCAGGCGCTTTCCCCCTTTTTAACGAGGAGACAAGGGAAAGGGGAAACAAAAGCTGAGCAGAGAGACTATATAAACATCATAGCATTCGAGACACAACAAAAATTGCAACATTCAAACAGCTCAGTTACACCCAGTAAATATCACATAACACATTTGACATTTATCCATGAATGTTTGATCCTATTCAGAGATACGCTGCTGGTTTTTCCAGACAGCCGTCATACTCCGCAAAGTAATTGTGCATTGCGAAAGTGAAAGCTAATAAGGAAGTAGAGATGCTAAACAGCGTAATTGGTTACTAGAATGTATGTAATTTGTTGGGAGAAGCTTGGAGAATGAAATAGAATAGGCGATTCAATTTATTCGCAAGATATTCGTAATAAAACATAAACATTGCGAAGAATTTTTACTGTAAAATGCATTTGCATTTTGAGTATTTACAGATGGGGAGATATATGCTTGGAAAATAGTGAAAGACATTATTTTTGCTGTTATGATCAGTGGAACAACTTCCTCCCTAGTTTATATAGTTTTTCAGGATTTTTTTTTCTAGTCTCCGTTTCTTTCCTTCTTTTTAGCGTTATTTTATTATTTCGTATAACCCTTCTTATATTTTGGAATTGAGATTGCTACATAAGTCATCTCTACCCATGTAACGGTGACATTTACGTCGCATCAGCGCTAATGCTAGTTCGGGTTGGCAGTTAGCAGTTTGCCTAAGTAGGTTTCTGCATTCATGTTATTTTATTATATGGGATTCTGTAAGTGAAAATTTTGTGGGTTATATGAGAACAATGTGTACTCTTTATACAGATGTAGTTCAACAGGGCAAAACGGAGATATTCAAGGATCCTCTTTCACTTGATTTAATAGAATGCGATATAATAAAAATACACATTTGAAATTTGGGTTACTGTTCTGTTCGTACCTTTGGAATTCAAACTGGCTGGAAATTCTAGGGTAATGTTCTGCAAGCTATTATAATAAACAAGCTGACATTGATATACAATTTATTAAATGGTTTAATGATATTCCATTTTCACGATAAGCTCGGGTTGAGCTGGATGATAGAATAGAAATCGTTTGTGGAAATGGGAATGTATGTTATTTAGTTTTTATAAAACTTTGTACATTTACAAGTTACTTACACCGATATTGTGCGTAAGTTATTGCACGAACAGTGTAGAAATGTAATACCTAAAGTACACATGAAAGCATTATGTAAAGGAGGCTAATAAAATTCGTTACGTAGAAATATGTTTTGCAAAGTCGAATTTAAAACATGTATGTACGTATGTAGGTACGTATTACTGGAGAAAACCAATCAGTTCGTTTACCATGAAATAGCAAATGAGATAGGTCGATAACCGGGAATGATTGAATCATTAAAGGTGAATGCAATGAGATAGAATACATAGCTGCAATGGACTGGAGTGTGCTGGGCAGACCATTTTAAATGAGCCAGGTGGGTGGGAGAAAATACAGCATCTGATACCGACCTGATCTGATAGATTCGCGTATATATCCTCCTCAAATAGAGACAAATAATTTAGAATAAGATTTTTCAATGTATATAGTCCACTCGGTAGTGAGAGCCTCCATCGCTTCTTGTTAGTTCATCAATGGAAACAAGAAACGTAAATCTCACAAGAACAAGTGGCTGAATTGACGGAAATATAGACAAAAGAAAAGACATTTCTATACAATCCCTATAAACAAATACTTCTACATTTCCCCACATTAGACATCCCTCTTTGTGTATATAGACGGAGATTAATTGGGGTCTTTGTTTTCCTTCAACTTTAATTGCGTCATTTGGCATCAACACTAACTCCATATATTACCCACACCACTCCAGCTTCCTCTAGGCGCTTGCTAAAGGTAAGAGAAGGAAACAGTTCAGCTCCAAAGGATCCGAGTATCCAGACTATTTACAAAAAAACTTTTTTTTCTTCCACAACAAGGGCTCCGCCGTAAGTTTACAGGATTCTCTTGCTCTCCTTCCATCCCAAGGATGGTGGTGGTCTCTTTTCATTTCCCCATTGTGTGAAAATGAGTGACTATAAGGGAGATGAAATAGAGGTCCCGAGTTCAGAAAAACTTGAAAGGGAGAAAGGTCGAGAGAGAGAAAAAAGGTGTCTATTGCCCTGTCTCCAGAGTTCTTCCACAGTGGGGAGCATATTATTTTCAGCTCAGTTTCTCAATCTCTCTGTCACGCTTTTATACAATACGACCCTTGTTTCTCCCCAAAATGTATTATTAGTATGTACAACTGTCACTGACCGAAATCAGAAACCACACTTGGGAAAAGGGGAAGGAAGTACTATACTTTCACCAAACAATACTCTTATAAAAAGGGAGGAAAATGGCTGGTGTGAATATTTATAATAAGCTCATATAAGCTATAGCTCTATATATGCTCTCCTCACAAAAGGCATGGAGCACTGAACTGGACAGAGGAGTGGGAATCCAAAGGAACGTGAACGTTACAATGGGAGATGCCCATTCCATGCAACATTAGTCTTCCTCTAACGTCCTCGTCTGGTGGTATAAATACAAATGAAAGCTCTGCCTAAGCCATCCCTATATATTGACTACAGGAGAGGGAGAAGGGAATAAAAGGGCTTTCTAAATTAAATTTCTCTGAGTGTTTTTAAGATCCCTTGATATGTATCTCAAGTCGTGAGCAGAGAGGGAGGAAAGTGACTGGGGAATACATAGTTAAAAATTAATGCATATACATTTTACAATACCCCTGTATGAGTAGGAGCAGGATGAATGAATAAAAATATGGATATGCGCGTATTACTATAAAGGCTATTCATTGTTATCATATATAACCAGTTTGGCTTATCGTTAGTATTTTACTGGTGAGAAAGAGAAATGAGCTTCCTCGTCCATTTCTTTTACAGCCTTCCCCCGCCTCAGCTCAACTCTTTTCCTTGGTATTATTTTAGGGTGGCCTTTATTACCCGGAGCTACATCTGGGACCTTTTTAATATTTCCTTGCAGGAGACGGTGCAGGGCATTTATACATTTTCTCTGCGATAACAATCAGATTCCTGTCTCTGATGGGGAAAGTCAGCCACAAATGATTACCCTCTTTCAAACTGGCTTCCTCTCTCGAGTGTGAGGATAAGTCCTTTTTGTCCAGGTCAATGAAAACCTCAAAAAAGCTTAGAGCGCTTTTACGTCCCGTATAAGTGCTGGATATCAGCAGGGGGCTTTATAATAACAATAATAATTAATTATATGTATTGTACCTTTTGTAAACACGTAAGGTTGTGGGTTTGCTACTTTGTAACGAGGACAGACTGGTGGAGAGACAATAATAAATTGGCTTTGTGGTGTGAGTGTGACGGATATAGATACATGTCGGGGAGGCCTGTGACGATTTAGCCGTGATCCCGAGGTTTTATTAGTATTGTAGCCCTCAAGACATTTTCCGGTTTTGGGGACACACACCTTTTGCTGAAAGGCTTATTACTACCTTTGCAAATCTAGGGCAATTTTTAATTTAATCCTTTCACCTTTCGTGAAAGGAATTTAAAGCGATGGTCGAGCAATATTACACCAGACGTAATAACCTCAATTCAAAATGTACTGAAATGTGGTCTTTTAGCTAGAATTGGCAAAATCAACACAATTTCTTATTAGCTTTAGATGGACTCACACTGAAGTTTTCCTGATATTCTGATGGTTACGATCGAGTTACAGTTTTAAATTTATACTGTGCAATTATACGAAAGGAAATTGATGGGATTGGTTGTCCATTATCGAATGGAACAGAGCTGTTGAAAGACAAAGTTTGTACAATGGAATTCTCAGCAGTCCTGTCGTACTTTTTCCCACATTGAGAAATTATTCAGCCAGCACAAGCCGATAAACTTTAAGATTGAATTGTGATTGGACTTTGGACTTTGGAGTAAAAACAAACTCTTGACAAGTAAAATGTAATGAAAACAAATGAGTTATTATTATCCCCCTGAATACATCCCATCTGAAAGTTTTTTAAGGGGAATAATGGTATACCTAGTTTATAAATATTCCGTAACTGAATTATTTTAACAAGTTTGTCTTTTTTATATCCCTGTGCAGGCCATTGTTTTTTAAAGAAAGGAAAAAATCTGTCTGCGTGCAGCCGTCTTTTTTATCTTTAATCTTTCGTACATTTCCTTGCTTCTGATCCGAGAAATGAATTTCAGGAGAGATGTTGAGCGAGATGACTTTCCAGGATGAAACCAGGAGGGTGGGTCGACATTGTGGTGGAAGTAACATTGAATATTATCTCTCCCCGTCTTCTCTAATAATAAGTTAAATTCATTGCACTGAGCTGTTCCCTCCTCCGATGCGTTTTTCCAATGTTGCAAGATGCAGTAATAAAAAAGAGAAAAATCTACAGATAAAAAGCATTTACGTTCTTGATCATTTCAAGTTCATATAAAAAAGGTAAGTCTGATTTTCCCAATAGATCACGCACCCACTCGCATCCCATTCCCATTCTCTTGAAAATCGACTCCAGCTCCACCATATTGTTACATTCTCCATTTGAGCTAATATGCATTTAGACGAGGAGGAAGAGACCTTATCTCCGACCAGTAACAGTAAATAAAGGAGGGTGCATTTTTAACAAGTCCAAATCAGATGAAATACAGCTTTTCACTTAGTTAAGCACGCTCTTTAATACACGAGCGTTTTCTTGCATTCCAATAATCCCCCAAAAAAAACTCACTACCCTCCAAATATTACTCTTTCGTGCTCTTTCATGGGCGTGGTATTGCATTCCTGCAGCTTTGGAAATGGTCGATAAATCAAATGCACTTTGAGAGGGAAAACAATGAGCTAAGGATAAGGGAAAGTTTCATGCACGCGTGCAAGTCTTCTTATCCTTGATCAATTAGCTGCTATTGAATGTTAAATGGAGGCTTTTAGATTTCACCCGAGTCTTTCACAGAAACAGCCCCGTGTGCAGGCAGAGCTGTCAGTCTGAAATTGGCTTGTGCTACCATCGATGAAATATTATTATCATTATCATTTCAAGTCTCATTTACTCCAATTCAAGTTTAGCTACAACTGCTGCCACCTTTCAAAAAAAACTTTATTTTTCACCGTTAACATTTCAAGGTAAGCTTGTCCTTGTCCTTCCTACGAGTTCTGCCGTTCAGAATAGGATATTACAAAAAAAAACAATACTGCTAAAATGTCATTTTGGAGGTAGATGCTAAAAACACTAAAACCTAATACGTCAAAGCTCATGAGACAGATACTGTGGTAAAATTACACAACAGTCATAGTCACCCTTTACCCTGTGAAATATTATGTAACGTTATATATATGATTATCTATATCTATCACTACACTTGTACGCAACATTTGTTTTTGTTATCATATCTTATTGCATTGGTATTTTGCGGGTAAAATGTCTACAGTCTATTTAAGCATAATCGTATCGTGTCATCATGTGTCTCATCTTATATTTTTTCTAAAAAATTACTGCACCTTTTCAGAGAACGTCAGATTTGACGTCATATTTGAATTGTACCACTGACGCCCACCCACTTTAAAAAATACGTTGTGGTTTGATATGATAAAGTACGAAAACAACGCATATATCAGTTACACGATGAATTGCTCAGTCCCGATGCTCCCATCTTTCTGCATGCTGTCTGTAATTAGAAGCTCATTCCCGTTGATAATGTCACTGTTTGATTCAGCGGAGGCGGAGGCTGTTCTCGACTTGCTATCCATTGCCTTTAGCTCATTCTGTGAGAACGTCTCAACATAAACCGTTGCATAAAGGTCTCCAAGCAAGTTGTTCGTTGTCCTCACTCGGTCACTGAAAATAAAGTTGAAGGACAAGTTAATAAATTTACGTCATGCGTTTCTCTCTCTCAATTAATCCGGGTTAATTGTCTGCTCGTCTGTTTCAAGAATTTTTGATGACTTACACAAGCCAATCAACGGCAAAGAGAAGACCAATGTCATGTGTTGGGACTTGGATTGCATTTAACACGATAAACATTAAAGCAAGAGCGGCACTTGGGACGCTTGCACTTGCAACGCTGACAGCGGTTGACGTAATTCTATGCACATGATAAATTAAAAATGAGTGAGGTGAGCAGATGAAAATATAGTTGCTAATTTAGTGAAGATACATATATCATCATGCTATGTGTTTTATATAAATGATTTATCTCATTTTTGACCCACATTACTGTGGTTAAATTTCCAACATCAAGGGTAAAACCGTTCATCTGGGCTATGAAGATGCTAGCAACAGCTTCAAAGAGAGAATAAGACGTTTATCTACTCGTCTGGATTTTGAAAATATATTTTTGCATGAAATAGTAACTTTTAAAAGCAAAGAATCAATTTAAGAACCCGACCTTACCTACAAACAAAGCGGTCCCATCCTTGTTCACGGTGGCCCCTTTTAATTCAATACGTCATATTTTGATTAATATCAAGTCATGAGTATAAGTAAACCGCAATTATAAAAACAAAAAATAATGTCTTATCTTGTAAGCTAACCTATAGGGAGGATAAAGTGCGCCACTCGCGAATCAACTTTTAAATTTTCCATACACTTGAAGGAGACGGGAAGTGTGACAGCGCTGCCAGAAATAAATGAGGAAAAATGACTTTATTTAGTACTTTCATATCTATCATGCCTTCTGGAATGTTCTGAAAAAGTTATACTCGTGCACTGCAAAGCTATTTGATATTTCTCATCATTAATGCAAAACAAGCTAAGTGGAATTTGATTGATTGTGATATTCGCTCATACGTTGACGCTGTGGAGAACGCGGTGACGGTGGCTGGCAGCACTCCCCAATAGAACCGAAATGGATTTTTCCGCGTCACCATAAAATAGATTATTTGCAAAATTACAAGTTGATAGATGAGAATGCCCAGTGTAACCGTCAAGACGAATAGTCCAAGTTGAGTTACAACCACCCTGATATCTGCCACACTTAAAATGACATTTACATTTATGAAAATTGAGATTGGCCAATAATGATTTTATCTTGTGAATAACAAATAAAATATCTACCTTAATATTTTGCTGCAGATCAGACTAGCAACCCCGACCGGTGTGACCCTGAGAGAAAAAAAAATCAGTACAAAAATAAGACATGCATAATGCATTCATTCCATAATCGGATTCCTTCATCTGATATGGTAATTCCTCGCTTTCTTCCCCTTCTCAAAATATTTTCATGCTAATGATATCCAACCAATTTTCTCTTTTGTCATTTGTCCTCGACCCGCCCATCTTAGCGTACCTCCCAGTCATCAATTAGTTCAGATATGAACCATTTCCGTTCTCGTTGTATCCCATTCCAATACACAAAAACCTAGATAGTCATCTCAAGAAAAAAACGCAAAACCCCACGAATTCATTACATACTTACCACATTACTCCCCGAACAATAGTCATGATCGCGTCGTCAATCACCCGGAAGCCAGCGATCACTGGCTTGGCACGTTCCCCCATAGTTCCCAACACGGTTCCAAATAAAAGGGCAAATGTAATGATTCCCAATGTATTAGTCCCATCTCTGTAAATCCAAAACAAAGAGCTCTACGTCAAAAGGCGACGCTCATGAAACTCTGAATAAAATGACAGCAATGAACAGTTTTCGAAAAAGATTTGTAGAGATTTGAAGCAAACTGAGAATAGTAACATATGCAACTAGACTCCGTTCGGGTTGAGCTGGAATTCTCATGACGTCTGGTATTTACGGCCTATATTCCAAGACGGAACAAATACCAAATTCCAAATACATATATTCTATCCCATACTGGCGTCGGTCGACCTGGTCTTGCGAAACAAGCTATATGATATTGGAACCAAATGTATTCTTCTCCTTTTTTTAAAAACCAATATCATTTCTTCCATCTTAACTTGCCAACTGGGGTAGTAATAGGGAAATATATTTTTTTTCGGTTGCATCTCATTTCAAAAGGAATTTGTGTCTGCACATTATGTGTCACAGCTGTAATTTCGGCCATCGGAGGAAACTAGGCTATGTACTTGGTAATTATAAACGTGACATATTCAGCATGACCAACTAGGCGGTGATACATCTTGTTGACATACCTTAGGACGATATTTCTTACAAATTCTGGCCCAGAGCTCGCATTATTTTGTTGACTGCCTCCATCCTCAATGACGGATTTCACCATTGGCTCATATACAGTTTGGGTCTACAAGGTCAAAAATATCATTTATTACATGGTTTATTAGGTGTATCAAGACATTCATCAGTAAAACGATGCCAAAAGATCTACATCTTATTCAAGTCTCTTTAACTGAAGATAGGATAATTATTGTTCTCTTAAAACAATTATTTTCTTCTTAGAACTTGAGAACTTAAACTAGGATTTGAATGGTTTTTTTAAAAAAAATCATAAAATTGTTTTCGTTTTGTAAAAAAATATTTATTTTCAAAGCAACTCTACCTGATGAGACAAAGCAGTAAACAAATTGCTTGGGATGATGTTCCTACACAAATGAAACGTATCTTGTGGAGTTTACATTTAGGTTTTAAAATCAAACTTACAAATGTTACTTATAATAATAGTATCAATAGTTTAAGTTTGTATGCATTTTAAAAATTATGCAAGCTTTCCTTGTATACTTTTACTTTTATGCATATTTCATGCACGCCAAACGAGACACATGCGTCAGTTGAGCTCGTCATCGTTCCACACATGACATGACACTTATCCCATGCATTCATTCAGGAATGATTTTAATGGCTTCAGACAACATAATTTATGTAATCCACACTCTTTTTTTCATTCTCAAAGTCATCACATCAGCATCATATGGTCGTACTCTCAATCTTCATTCATAAAAATGTAATTAATAACGAATCTGCAGTCGACAGGCAAATTTTTCCATGCAACGCAAAAAGCCCCAGCCCCGATCTACACACTACGAAATATGGCGAAAAGTTTCCAAGTAATGAAACCAGTTTTACCTTCCGAGATCCAAAAAGTTGTCAGTAAGGGTGTTCTTCCTCTCGTCCAGCATGTGGGACGAGGCTGCCATCTGACCTTTTATGGAAGGGTCGCCTGGATGTATCATTAGTACCAAAATCACTCCAAGAACAGCGTTGAGGAAGGATGTAGAGATGAAGTAAAACAAAGTCCTCATAGCAATCTTCCCGTTCATTTTGGCATCCAGGCTAGCCGAGCCTGTTAGAACAATGATGCGTAATCATAACAAGCTACACTTACTAATGAGTTAGTCTTTAGGACTATATGTTCAGTATTATAGCAATTAAGTTGTGATTAGTAATTACCAACAACCAAACTGGAAATAATTAGCGGTAAAATCATCATTTGTAATCCACGTGTGAACAATTCACCAGGGTAGGAAATCATTTGCTGCCATGAATCAGCAAGATTAGCCGGGCGTAATAAAAACCCTATAGAAATATTGAATTGCGAAAAGAGACATGGCAGATTATTAGGATTATGGCTTCTGATTTAGGATTAGTGAAGTATAGCCCCTTACCCAAAAGAGTTCCAAAGATGACACCGACAATGGTGCTTATGAGCATTATATTGTCCGAGATCCACCGAGGTATCATTTTTCCCCCTTTCATGTTGCTGCCAAAAATACCTAAAACGTTGCTCTTCAGATATACAAATCCTTCTATCCGATATCTCAAATTGATTGTGGTGGTAAAAGTTGTAATCGAAAGGCTTCTTTGATAACTGCGCCGTCTTGTTCTCCTGTTGCTTTACAATTGGGATTTAGTAATAACGAGTATGAAAAACGAATCCTCCAGACGTAACTCCTAGTTCAGATACGACGTAAATGATCTTCATGCAATGGGCCGGATATACCTGCGTATGAATGAATCAATAAATCAGTGGGAAAAAAACAAGTACATACAGATATTGGGTTATTAAAGAATTCTAGTGATAGAGCTAGTCCTAGTTCAAAAAAAAAGAATCGACAGAGAAGTTGTTTCTGTAAACAAGCTATTCTCTTTAAACCCATGTCTTAAATCCGTCGTAGAAAAAGTCAGTCACCTAGTTTTTTTTGTTAGAACCAAACCATTGCGCATAGATAATCAACAAAGTTGTTTTCTGCGTGATTAGGCCCACTTTGGACGCAACCACACTGATATTACAATAAATGTAAAAGGAAAAATAGAATTGATCCTACTTATAAATGAAAAGACTCTCGGATTGGATTACGTAGATTACAACGTAATTAAATCGGTCCGTCATGCGTCAGTTGTATGGAAAGTGACTTTTACTTCTCCAGAATTCTGACACTTTTTATACTTTTACCTTATGTTTTATGAATTTCATCTTATGAAACATTGATAAATCTACTTATGTAGCAATAATACTGAGAAAAATGAATTTTGCAGAAACATTTTATCAAGATTAAATTGGAAATGTCAATAACCACCAATTTTATTCATATTTGCAAATACTTATCTTTATGCCTGCCGCTACTTATAAGCTTGTGGCGAATTTAATTGCAAGTTTGCATATGTATTATCACAGGATGTTATATGGACATGTAAGCTAATAATAAGTTATAAATAGTTCTTCAATTATCTGTTTCTTACAAGGGAAACTTTTCCTACTTCCAGTGAATTCTATCAATAGAGTTCATTATCGGAGCTTCAAGCATTATGAACTTGACCTTAGATTTAGATATGAATAGCAGCCTATAACTTGAAATTGTCATATATCAGGCACTTTTTTACATTGCCTTTCCTGTGTACTCAAACATAAATTGAAATGACAATATTTACGGTCCACAATAAGCTAAATGTCAATGTCATAAATAATTGCATATTTTAATGAGCTTACAGCAGTTGACTGAATACAGATGTACTCTTCTTGGGCTGGTTACGGTGAAAATCGATTTGCTCTTGAATGGATTTCTCCTTCACAAACACTCTCTATGTATATTATTCTAACTTTTTTATACTTGGCAGCTCAAGAAGCGGAACGACAACTCCCGGGATAGAAAGCACACTTTCTTAAGCTGTATTATGATTTGCACTTTCTTAATCAAATAAAGTTTCCCTCTTGCTGAGTTAGCTTAACAAAGCAACGAAATTTTCGGCGAGGAGTAGGAGTATCTTTAGTAAGTTCTGTTCACTTTGATCTCATGATACGAACTAATTTCTTTTCATCATGAAACAAATACTTTTCTCCTCTCCTCTACTTAAGGATTATGCATGCAACTCGAGTTCTCGGCCAAAAAATAGATACATCAAAACATATATATATAGTACTAATATATTGACTCATTTTGCATATATGAGTATAATGACTCAATGACTGTGTTCATCATCAATATCATCATTATGATTACTGGCTTGTTATATGAACTTATTGCTCTCTCTCAATCCTTCATGTTTAAGGAACGCTTTCCCGATGTAGGCGCGTCCACATACAAACCAGTTTGCAAATTGACATTGGAAAGGAACTTGGAAATGGAGGTACATTGCATTTGGAAACGCTCCTGCTTTCTTACATACCTATACATCCGCACAGTCCATTTTTACTTTTTGAGATGCTGAGTTAAAGTGCATATTTCTGATAATGGCGACCTAATGCATATTTGACATTAAAAAAGGCTTATAATCATCGCATCATCAGTAAAATGTTCATATTGCACTTATACATGTGTAAATACAGTAGCTCTCTTTAAGATTAATACGCTTCTGCTTATCGTTACTTTATAGTTACTTCCTCCTCGTGATGATACAGATTTCCCTTGTTTCGGTGAAGAACGGGAGTAAAATCTATTTTAATAAAGCCAAGTTAGAAGAAATTTTTCTTGAGGAGCACATGCCCAATATGAAGATATAGGCATACTGCATAGCCATACTTTCATGGATATAATGTTTTGGCTTTGACGCTGCATGTGGTAATCATTCCCAAGCTCTTTCTAGTATCTTGGATATTGGATTGTGGAATACAAAAATATTATTAGAACAGTGACTTTTCCGTTAACATTTGTTTAGACTTGTGCTAACACTCAACGCTAACATCTCTTCTGGAAAGTGGCGACTTTCTGACTATGCTCGAAATTTTCCTCATGTCATTTCTTACAAGGGAAAAATGAAATGACTTAACTCCTCCATACCTACGTGGCCCACCAACCAACTCATGCATCTATTTCGAGAATGAGTTAACTCACACTTTGAACTATTTACATAGTGCCTGCTATAATGTTAGTTAGTGCGAACCGTTTACCCTCGGGTCGGACTTATACATTTCTACATTCCCAACCTACAAATATGAGGAAAGTATGTGGGCTGTTTTGATTTTGATTGAGGAATGGGAATGTCGGCATTTTCCGTCCATCCAACTGTTCTCATCCCCGGCATGTGGAAATGTTCAGTAAACCGAAGCCACCTATATGTTTATATAGTCATTGCCAATTGGAAAGAAAGACGACGATTTCAAGAAAATTACCTAAGGACATTCCAAGAAGCCATCTCGAATCTAATATTAAAGCCTATTCTAATTTACATTTATTTTAATGTCGGAATCAATGTGGATGAGAGTATCGTTTCCATTTTCAACGATAAAGATGATGATAATGATATTAAAGACAAAAACTTAAAGTGGTAAACTCGTAAATGTTGCTAAATGTATTTTGTAATGTGTGCCGGAAACAGTATCAAAAACAGTGTCATGACTCATGACATTGCCCCATCAGTATTTTTCCAACCATCTACACTATATTTTATGGAATGAAGACACACACTCTTATCGAATGAGTTTCAGAACTCGGGAGTATTGAACCAAAACATCCGTTTACTGACCCAACTCGGTAGATTTTAAGTTATTTAAAAAGTGTCCATTACATTTTATTTGGCTTCGTGTCAGCTCCTACTTTCCCACCCAACTACAAATAAATAACAAGTGTGGAGTAATAGGAAACAGAAAAAACCGGATTAAAATCTTATGAAAGGGGAAAGAAGACGTGTTGAATGTACGTTGTATTTCTATTGGAACTATTGTCAAAAATGCAAACATGAAGTTAAAGTTAAATTTACTTCGGGTCTCATGATTACTTTTTATTTTAAAACAACTACTACAATTTACTCTTTTCGAAACTAAACGGGTTTCTTGATAAAAAACAAAAATTAAAGGTTTAAGTATAAATGAGTTTTTAAAAGAGTATTTTTTTAAGAAAACGTAATGATATCAAATCAATTGGTTTGTTTTGTAATATCAATTGACCTAACGTGTTAAGAATGTTCAAATAACTAACAACCGAAATTGTATCAATAAAAATTAAGAGGAAAATTTTAACTTTTTGCAGTACCAACTACTTCGAAGAGCTGTCAATAAAAATGAAATTACAGATAACTATGAATAATTCATGAATCATGAATATAATATTGAATATAATGGTAATGAAGTAATGCCTGCTTTTGCTCACAAAAAAGTTTTGCATAAGACGCTTCTGCAACGGTTGCTGTTTCTCTGCTGGAGTGTTCAGCTTCAGCATAAGCATCTGTGCAATACAGCCCATTTTTTGGAAGGAGAATAAAGAGATATGCATAGATTGTAGATCTTGTCCTGTTGTTAGTTTCAGTCTGGATTTTTTATCAGCAGTTCTCATAAGGAAGTCGAGGATCGAGGTTGGAAGTTTACTGTTTACTATAAAAAGAAATAGCTTATCTTCTAGTACCTTGTTTTGCATTTCGTGATTATCTTCGTTTAGTTCATTTCCTTCATGTCTCTTCATAAATCACGCCTTGCACTTCTTGTCTTAGTTGTTGTTGATCGATAATTGGACTGCAAGCGTTTATTCGGACTCCTTTTAAATTACGTTTTGTACAATTAAAGTTGAAAGGTAAGCAAATTGAAAGAATGGAAAGAAGCAAAGTAATCATCAATTGAACAATAATTAAAATAAAAGCTTGTAAAACTAGTGTAGCAAACTCGAAAATTTACTAGCCTAAGTCAAAGGATTAGTCTAGCCATTTAACGAGTTAATGTTGAATGTGGCTTGTATTTTGAACCTTCAAAAAAAGAATCATTGTTACTTACATTGATGAATTTTTTAAAATATGTATCTATTTTCTACTTAATTCAGTGAAACGCGTATTAAATTAAAAAAATATGAATAAATGATAGATTTTTTGTTTGTGTTTTTATAGGACCGAGACCAACCGGGAGCTTATCACTCTTTATCATCTTATCTTCCACTGCCAAAACGAGCGGGAATCCATTTGTTAAGTGACTTTTGACTAACTGGACCAGAAAATTAACGTTTTAAAGTATCAACATCAAAAATGGAGTCCAAGGATGCACAAGAAATCAGGGTGGCTTTGAATGACGTTTTAATGAAAAATGGAGAAGCTGTCAGGTAGGAGCCCTAATTAATTGATCGTTGTATTTTAGTATTTTTTATAAAAAAATTGTCTTTTTTATTATGTCAAGTAAGTACGGCAGTTAAATTTACAAATTGTGATTTCTTTTGTTCATACTTTAGACTGAAGGATATGCTCACAAAGCTGTTGATCCAGTGTGGGTGGAAGGAGGAGGTTGCCTTAATGTGCCGAAAAGTGATTCAGGAGAAGGGCGTCGATAACGTTACCACTGAAGACATTGTCAAGGAGGTGACACCAGCTGCGAGAGGTATCTAGACTAATGCGGTTATTTGTTTGCTTTGCTTGTTACAAAAACCATTGATTGTGTAAGCATTTGCGACGCTTTATAAATGCCCATTTAATGTTCTCATTCTCAGCCAAGGTTCCAGCGGAAGTCAAGAAGTTGCTTTTGGAGAAGATCAAAAGTGCTCTTCTCAAAGAAATGGAAGAGAGGTACAGGGAAGAGCCGGAGGTTGGAGGTCAATGAGTGCAATTGCTGGCAATCCTCGCTTCACCAAAACATGCACTTCGTGTTTCCGACTGATTATAAAAATGGTTATAATTCCGTGTTGAATATTTTTAATATATTAGGGGGTTTTCTTATAAGATGTATAGTACTGTACTTCTTATTGAGCTAAGAAATATATGTATATTTTTACACATACATATTTGTAATATATCTTTGTTTCCACTATATTCTATTACTATTACAGCGTGCGTCAATGTCTGCTGAATAATTAATAAAAGCATTTACGCATTATTGAACAATCATTATCAGAATGTTATTAAAAGAAACCTAAAACTAGTTTATTATAATATAATAAGCCACTGCTATATTGCATCAAATCATCAGTGCACATCATACATACTTAAGTTAAATATCGTTGCAACAATTAACATTTTTTGTCTTTCGTTGTATTATACAAATGTAACGCTTTCTTCGGTGGAATTAAGCCATTTCTGAGGCCAACTCGAACCCTCTTCCTAGAATTAGAAGAGGTGGAGGACTCATCATCATCCATATCCGCATTGTTATTGCTAGTTTCTTTGTTGTTTCCACCTAAATGTGGGGAACTGAAAAACGCCGAAGAATCATAACCTCCAGCAACAACTGATGCAGTTCCAGGTAAATGAGTTTTTCCAGTAGGCTGTATTCCCGTCCCAATGCTGCTACTGTTGATAAGTCCTGCACGATGGAGATCATTTTCAATTTTCTGTTCTTTCAATTGTTCTTCGGTTAAGGGCACATCCGAGTCGTGGGCGTAAGGACACTGGGTTCCTAAATAGCACTTTCGCTTTCTATAATTCCAGCATATTTTCTTTCCGTTAATCGTTAGAGCCATCTCTGGATTTTCTGTCATCTGGAAAATAATACAGAATATAATGTGCCCCAAAAATAAACAAATGTTCCATAATAAGGAATGTTGCAAAAATAATTACAAACTTTATGTACCTTGACGTGATGCTCCAGAACAGCAATGCGCTCCTCTTCCTTATCACGGAAAGGATTTCTAAAAACGGAATCTTCTTTGGCGACATTGACATCCCCAAATGTTCTAAACGGGTTGTCCAGTTTCATTTGGTTCTGTTTTCTAAAATTGGGAAAAGTGAATACAATTAAAGTAAACATGAACAGGTGTATCGCAACTAACTACCCTCCAATTTGACATATTAACCGACTAGATTCTCTATATCTGATCCCCTGCCCCTTCTCAGTAGACACACCTTACTCTACCTCTACTCGTCTCATCCTCACTGTCAGAATCCGAAGAATCTTGGCCAGCTCCAGGAATCATCAGGAAGTTACTGGTAGTTTCCTTCTGCTGACCCTTGGTTTCTTCTGAAGAACTCCCAGTTCTTAATCGATCATCATCATTAACGGCAACTTTCGCCGCGAGCTTTCCTGACTGATTTGTTGGATCTGAACCCTCTCCAGCAGAGTTAACTTCACTCTCTGAATTCTCATCGGAATCTGTATAGTCGGCTACCAAAGACATTGTAAAGTAGATGTTATCCGTCTTTCCGTTTCCTTTTAATTGGACATTAAAATCCTACTCTAACTTCCTACTGAAATCATGATAAATTATTTATTGCTGTAATAAAAAGAATCGTTGTATATGACTAATTGCACAGGTGCTTTTGGTCAAGCACGCACACTTTCTGATATATTCCCGGACAAAACATTTATTTTTAAGTTAATGCACACAACCAATTTGTTTAGAATTGTTCAGTTCTCCACAATTCCATATTCTTTTTGTGTACCTGCAACAGAAAGACTTTAGATAGGCTTAATTTAGTAAATTAAATACAATTAAGGAGTATAAACTTGAAATAATTTCCCCTAATTTTCAAAATATGGTTTAATTTTTGACCTCAACAGAAATCAAAATGGTTTGTTATTGCTTGTGTTTGGTAAACAAATGTAAGAAACTTCCCATTCAACACTTTTTCCCACCACTGCATAGTACAAGTACATACATTTGCGCATTGCCCTTCCCATATATCGAGCAGTTTTTTTTGGGAGAACGAGCAAGTGAAAGCTACAGAATATTTAGTCTATCTATTATCTTTACATTTTGGTTATATGCAAATGATTTTTATGGACCTGCATACAAAAATTTGTAAAAAATTCTAAAAATTCATTTACATATTTCATTTTAGTTTTGCATATCTAGTTTTTTAAGGTAAGTATAGAATGGATGTACTGTAAAAAGCAAAAGGGATTTGCTCGCATTTTGCAAGCTAAGCTCGAAAGCCGGTAGAATGTCAAAAGCAGTTTAAAATGTTTGCTGGGGACTGTCTTTGTTTCCATATTTTTGTTTTTAAGCATTCATAATACTAAACTTATGCATTGTTCCTTATATTTTTAATGAAAGTTAGTTAAGGTTAAGTTAATCAAATATTAGTTCGCCCACGTTTTGACCAAAGCTTGTTACAATAACCCTTTGTTAGTTTTGAGAACTTGTAATAAGTGCCACCTGTTTTTTCCAGTCAACGAAACAGATCAATCGCTCTGTACACAAGTCATATCAGTTAGAGATATAATCATAATCATCTATTCACCATTCACCATTCAAATATCAAGCAGTACATAATAAAATCAGAAATAATGAAGAAAACAATGGCATAGCGTCATCATCAATGCTGTTATCATATCATGCAACTTTCCATAGAATTTCAGCTTACCACAAACAAAGAGAAAAGTATTTACTTTAGGTAAATACTCAGGTAAAAGTTAAAAGGAAATACGTGTTACATACGCACAATAACATTCAAGAGTTTAAATAAAGCATGATGAAATTTTCCCCATGAAGCAGTATGATTAATTAATGATCCTTTAAACTAAGATAAAAAAGATAAACGATCAGTAGGAATTAAAATAAATCCAGTTGCTTTTGGCTGATTTATGATTAGTTTGCAAAGTCAGCAACGACGGTGTGCACTCGTTGATTATAACGAATATATTCAAATCACTGATATTTATATTGTCAAGTTTTTAATATTTCCTAAAAAATGGAATACAAAAAATATTTAGTGTCGGCATTCGCGTTGATGCTAGTACTAGTTTCCGCAAATGGGGCGAAATTATTTCCAAGTGACAATCACGGAACGCAGATCACACGTGAATTAGCTGACATTGCTGTCGGCGAATTCTCCTACAAAGAAGCCCACCAACGTTCCACCAGTCGTTTACCGAGTGATGAAAATTGCGAAGAACTCCTTGAACCTGAACTGAAAGCGGAAATTGCTGCTTATCAAGAAGTTGCTGATAAAATCATAGACCTTATAATCAGCGGAACGTTTAAAGGAACCGCATTCAAAGAGCTTACCGACTTGGTCGATTTGTATCCAATTCGTCCCTCTGGCCATCAAAGCCTGGAGGATTCAATTGACTATATGATGAACAGAATGAAAGATTTTGGATTAAAAAATGTTCGAGGAGAGCAGGTTTTGGTTCCACATTGGGTTAGGTAAGCACATTTTAAAATATGACAGATTGAAATATATCACCATTCTAAAGTCATAAAATACTGAATTAAATTAATTTGGTTACTTTCTCTAAAATCATCCCTTTTAGAGGAGAAGAGAAGGCCGAGTTACTAGAACCTCATAGAAAAAATATCAAAATTTTAGGCCTTGGTATGAGCGTGGGAACACCGGAAGAAGGGCTTGCCGGAGAAGTGATAGTTGTCAAAAGCTTTGCCGACCTTGATGCCAGAAAGGATGAGGTAGGAATTTGCTGACTTTTTTGCTCATTTATGCGCATTGCATCAGTCATTTCATTCTGACCTTTGATGTGACAAAATGGGACGCATTAAGCATATACATACGAGAATGTTGACTGATATGTGATTTGAGTACTCTTTCATATGCCTATATAAAGTCAAGAGCTTTTGGGCTTAATAATAGCAATATCAATAACCCTTGACGTTCGTCTACCTTGTGGAGCGTATAAATTTTAGGATTGATTGACAGCATTGATAACTGTCAACAAATGAGTTCAATGTCTGCACATCGGATTAGTAAACAATGATCTATTACAAAAGCTTAATTTTGAATTTTTAAATCATAGGTCGCCGGAAAAATTGTAGTTTACAATCAAGGCTGGCTAGAAACCTACGTAGATACCGTTGAATACCGAGATGCCGGTGCATCCGCTGCAGCTCAATATGGGGCAATAGCAGCACTTATTCAAAGCATAACACCGTTCTCAATGGATACTCCTCACACGGCAAGTGAAAGTCGTTAGACTAGCAGGATATTATGAAACCTATTTAAAATTTTAACAACTTTAATTCAATCCTTCCAGGGTGTTCAAACATACCAGAGTCGAATGCCTCACATTCCAGTCGCTTGTATCACGATGGAAGATGCAGAATATTTGTTTCGTCTACAGCAAAAGGGGAATAGGATCAGAATTCAACTCACAATGCTGGACTATAACCTTCCAATGACCACTTCACGAAACGCGATTGGAGAAATCGGCGGAACAACCGAACCAGAAGAATACGTGGCCGTTTCAGGACATATTGACAGTTGGGATGTTGGTCAAGGGGCTATGGATGACGCTGTAATTTTTAAATTTTATTTTAAAAAATGAAGACTAATACTATATTTTGTTAGATCTATATCCAATTAACCTATGATTTACAACCAATCTTGACAGGGAGGCGTTATAATCTCTTTGGTTGCACTAGCCGCACTCAAACATTTAGGACTTGAACCCAAGCGAACATTGCAAGTGATTCTATGGACTTCCGAGGTAACAGATATACCCAATTTAGAGATAGCATTGCATAACCCAGTTGGTGAGAGCGCTCGACATGTTATCGAGAGGTCCCAGGTTCCAAGCCGTCAATAAACAAAGTCTCTAACTCTCTTTTATTAACAGGAAGTTGGACTCTACGGTGTGGAGGATTTTGCAAAACAGCATAAAGACATACTTGCCAATTACAGTGCTGTCTTTGAGTCCGACTTTGGCACATTCAAACCAATAGGTCTTGACTTTGCAGGAACGGAAAAAGCCGGATGTATTGTAAATGAAGTGCTGCAGTTGACAAAACGCATTAATACAAATAATTACCGAAGATTCGAGAGTGTCTCTTCTGATATAAGCAGACTAATTCAAGAGGGAGTTCCGGGAATAGATCTTAACAATGAGAATGAGAAATATTTCTGGTATCATCACACCGAAGCGGATACAATTTCGATGATGGACTCGGATGAGCTAGACCTTGATACCGCGTTATGGGCTGTGGCATCTTATGTTCTTTCCGATATCTCTACAAAACTTCCTAGGGATCCTCCACCACCTCCGTCACCTTAATTTATAATCATCTTTACTATTTCTATCGACTAGTACATAATTATAAGGAACCTTTGATCATTCAATTCATCGTATTTGCTAGTGATTCAACAATAAAGCTACTTATAAAGATAACCGGCAGATTTACGGTAGCTTCATCATCACTCATCAAACAATCAGCCTTCTTCTGCAAACAAAATCTTATCATTCTACTATCATCATTTGTATTTTACGGTTTGATATTCGGTTCATTATTGCAATTAGCAGACTGGCATTCTACATTAGTAAATGAATAGTATATTTGCTCCTTCAGTATCTTTTGATGTAGAATGATTTATGGTTATGAAATGACAAGTGCGTTAAAAGGAATTAAACCATCATTCTGGAAACTTCTACTTACATGTTACTAAATTTAAAGCTTGATGATTTAAGAACAGATTACTGTGATGGATTAGCTAGCATTCTTCCCTTGGAGCTTTGCTATTTTCCAACAGCAGAATGTTCATTTGCCAAAGTACACGAATCATCAGCACAAGGTTC
Source organism: Lepidocyrtus paradoxus (assembly GCA_034696885.1). Lineage (NCBI taxonomy): Eukaryota > Metazoa > Arthropoda > Collembola > Entomobryomorpha > Entomobryidae > Lepidocyrtus > Lepidocyrtus paradoxus. The sequence goes on along the minus strand of JAQGAH010000244.1, from coordinate 28,773 downwards.
CTTTGACCTATTCCTGCAAAATGGAGTTAAAATTTTTAACCGAGTTAATCTTAGGACTCACGTACTTAGTAACCGTTTACGGTGGAAAAGTACCCTCATTTAACACAGACATTACTGAGGGTCACCAAGAAGCTGGGGTTGCAAGTCCCGGATACCCTGTAAGGAAGTCACTGGAACGGTTATCAAAACTGACAGCAGACACTGAAAACTGTGCTAATTTACTGCCTCGGGAGTTGATTGAGGAAATTCAGGCATATCAACCCATCGCCGATCAAATTATTGAGCTCATTGTTAACGGAACTTTCAAAGGGAAGACATACAATGAGCTTCATGAATTAGTTGATCAGTACCCAATCAGACAAGCCGGTTCCTCTAACCTGGAAGCCTCAATAGATTATATGATGGAGAGGATGAAGCATCATAATCTAGGAAACATTCGGGGCGAGGAAGTATTGGTACCCCATTGGGTCAGGTACATATTTTTTAGATATATCAAATTGAATGCAATTTAGTGCTTTAGGTCGTTGCATTTCAAAATGAATATTGAAATTGAATTTGACTATTTACAGAGGAGAAGAAAAGGCTGAAATGATATTGCCGTATAGAAAAAATCTTGCATTATTAGGTCTTGGTAGGACTGTTCCGACACCCGAGACAGGAATCACTGGACAAGTGATAGTGGTGAAGAGTTTTGCTGACCTTGATGAAAGAAAAGATGAAGTAAGATTTGATTGCTTTAATCATTTTTATTTAACAGCTTTATGTTTCCGTCGACAGATAATGCAAACAAACACAGATGTTTGCGGAACCATTTTGTTTTACATATAATTTCACTGATGATCTTGATTGCAACTGAAGATTATGGCGTTTTCATTAGGTAGCCGGGAAAATTGTCGTCTATAATCAAGGTTGGCTTGGATCTTATGGCGCAACAAAAATGTATCGAACTAACGGGGCCTCATATGCTGGACAATATGGCGCAATCGGGGCACTTATTCAAAGCATAACACCTTTCTCAATGAACACTCCACATACTGTACGCATTTAAAACCATGAAAAACGATTTACCATTACGTAGTATGTATTTGTTATTCAGGCGTACATTTACGTTCCGGTCTCATTCTATCTGATTACAGGGAAGTCAAACGTATTGGCCTAACGTAACTCAAATTCCTTCTGCATGTATTACAATGGAAGATGCAGAATTTTTGTATCGCCTTCAAGAAAAAGGATATCCAATCACTATTAGTTTGAAATTACTAAATGACCATCTTCCAATGACGCTTTCAAGAAACGTGATTGCAGAAATACCCGGGAAAAGCAAGCCAGCGGAGTATGTTGCAGTTTCAGGGCATATTGACAGTTGGGATGTGGGTCAAGGAGCGATGGACGACGGGGTAATAATATATCTTTAGCTTGCTACACCGTCAATTCGTTGCATGCCGAGAAAATGCATTTACATACATATTTTTATTTTCAATTGAAATATAGGGTGGCGTCATGATTTCGTTGATGGCACTGGCGGCTCTTCAACACTTAAACTTTCAACCGTCCAGAACATTGCAAATAATTCTTTGGACGTCTGAGGTATAGTGGCGTTGCATCTAAACTTTTCATTTGTAACATATATACCCAATTTAGAGATCTAGCATTGCAAGAGTATAGCTCTTGCTCAGTATAGCTCAGTTGGTGAGAGCACTCGGCGTCGGCATGTTATCGAGAGGTCCCAGGTTCCAAGCCGTCAATAAACTTTTGCAATGTCTCCCCTTCAAATCCCAAAGTCTATCTTTTATTAACAGGAATTTGGTGTCCAAGGCGTTCTGGACTTTATTCAGAAGCATAAAGACGACCTTGGAAATTACAGTGCCGTCTTCGAATCCGACAGTGGAGCATTTAAACCCAGAGGACTGGACTTTGCTGGGTCAGAGACGGCAGGTTGCATAGTCAATGAGGTCCTCCAACTAACCGCTAGAATAAATACGACCGCCTATGCCAGATATACGTCTGTATCCTCTGACATTTCCTACCTGATTGATGAGGGCGTCCCTGGATTAGAGCTTAGCGCAGAAGATGACAAATACTTATGGTTCCACCATACTGACGCGGACACAGTTACTTTGATGAATTCCGAAGAATTGGATTTGGATACTGCATTATGGGCGGTGGCATCATATGTTCTTGCCGATATCTCTGAAAAACTTCCCAGGAACCCTCCAAGAACTCATCCTAATGTATGAGGGCCTTAATCCTAATATAATTATGTTTATTTACTATTTCATGTAGTTCCATCTATAAGATTGAAGATTGATAATAAAGCTAACAACAAAAAGATTATTGTAAAATACATGAAATTAAATAAAGTATAAACAATCCTTTTAATAAATTATTATTATTTTGGAATTTTTCGACCACCCAGCATAAATTTGGTAAGGGATTTAAAAAAATTATTATTAGCCAGTCCCACCTTCTGCCATTCCAAAAGAAAATATAATGCCTGTATGAATCTGTGTTCTGTCTGTCGTTTCATCTGTAATATCATTCATATGGTTTCTCTGACCATTTCAGATTATGCGTAGAATCATAAGAGCATATTATGATAATAGATTATTTATTATTGCAACCACATGTTTTATTCCGTTATTTCAAGAAATGGCTACATGAGTGAAAAAATCAAGCACGTATTTAATACATGTATGTATATATACATACACCTAATCACCGATGAATAAAATTTAAATAAAAAAACTCATTATAAAAATAATTGGTTGGGCGATGTCAAAATCCCTTTAATAAAATTTCCTTATCGAAAATTCTCTAACATCACTAAAACCGGTTAATTGCCTGATTAGCTATTTGCGTAGTTCATAAAGCCGTAAAACCCAAGGCTTATCTTTTTTCAAAACAATGGCATGTTCATCTTTTCCCATTATTATATTTACCAACTTACCATGAAATTGAATCACGCAAGCCGTCCATGGAATTTCAAAAGTTACCTTCATAAGGGTTAACTGTAACTCATTTATTTATAAAACAGCCATCCTTCTTGTGCAAATAAAATCTAATCATTTTATCATAGGAATCTTTGTTTAAAATTGTGCTTGAAGTATGATGGATAAGTTGTTTGCTCTTTTGGTACTGTGTGCATTGTGATTTCAGATGAATTGTGTTGATTTACAACATGACAAGCGGCTCAACAAAGAATTAAGTCGTCATCATTTGGTGGATATCCATTCAGTTGTCATTGCATTTAAAGTTGACGATCAAAATCCATTAACTTTAGTTAGCATTAATCCCTTGAAGCTCTAACAGTCTAGTCATTTGCTGAAAGAAAAAGGAAGCGTTAGCATAAGGGCCTTTGTGATTTATTAAATTAAAATGAAATCAAATTTTTTAACTGTCTCCACCGTGGGACTACTGTTAGTTTCTGTATTAGTTTCTGTTCTTGGAGGGAAAATAGACTCTAATAATATAGATGCGCCAAGGAGTAGCCGTCATGTGGCTGGGCTTGCCAGTAAAGGATTCTCTTACAGGGAGTCACTGGAACGATTCTCAGAACTTACAGCCGACGATGACTGCACAGGTCAACTGACTCCGGAGTTGACCGCCGAAATTAGGGCATACCAACCAGTTGCCAATCAAATTATGGAACTCATCGTCAACGGGACTTTTAAAGGGGAGACTTATAAGGAGCTCCATGAGTTAGTTGATCGTTATCCGATCAGGCAATCCGGCTTTGCCAACTTGGAAGAGTCAATAGATTATATGATGGATCGGATGAAACATTATAATTTGGAGAATGTAAAGGGAGAACAAGTATTAGTTCCGCATTGGGTCAGGTATGTTGATTGAAGCTAATCAAATTTGGGGTTAAATACTTATATCAGTTGTATGCAGGGGGTCAGAATGTGTCTATTCTCTACCTTTTTATTTCAGAGGAGAGGAAGGCGCAGAAATGTTGGAGCCCCATAAAAAGAATATTCCCCTGTTAGGTCTCGGTAGAACTGTTGGAACAACCGAAACAGGAATCACTGCACAAGTGATAGCTGTCAAAAGTTTTGCTGAACTGGAGGAAAGAAAGAATGAAGTAAGATGTAATTTTTAATTTTCTGATTCATTCTGATGAAACCTACTACCTTTACATTGTGGTATAAAATTAGCTATGTTTTTATATTTCCATAATTTATTCAAAGGGAATAATTTAGCCTTGTCGGAAGTTGATAGACCATTTAATCTATCTGGTTTCAAGTATATGTACAATATTATCAAACAAATGCATGAGATTGCAAGGATTTTTCGTACAAAGCTTATCTGAACTCGGGTGACGTAAATTAGCTTTAGGATTTTGGGACTATCTACACATATGGCTTATCAAAAGGCTTTGGATGGAGATAATATAAGCATTGCATAATCTGCAAAGCTGGTGTATACATAATGCGTATATTTGCGCGTTCGCATCATTTTTTGCGTTTTCCAAAAGTTTTATATAGAGCACTAATATTTTCAAATTTTTGCAAAAGTTGCAACTGTTTAAATAACGGTACTGCTAGAGGCAAATACCTCTAAAGTTCAAATTACCACAATAAATTACAAAATTTAGTCCAGTTTAGTACAAACTACAATGTAAATGACTAATTATTGCGACTAATTTAACGATGTATTTTTACAGGTAGTCGGAAAAATCGTCGTCTTCAACCAAGGCTGGCTTGGAAGCTACGGCGCAACAAATGTGTACAGAACAAGCGGAGCTTCATATGCTTCTAATTATGGCGCAATCGGTGCTCTTATCCAAAGTGTTGCCCCTTTCTCATTGAACACTCCACATACTGTACGCATTTTTTTAAATATGCATAAATACATTTGTTGTAGTCCACAAGCATAATAAGATTAACGATAAATATTGTCTATGTTATTCATTTTTTTCAGGGAGGTCAGACCTATTGGTCTAACGTAACCCACATCCCAGTTGCATGTATCACAATGGAGGACGCTGATTACATTTATAGACTTTATAAAAAGGGAACTCCAATTACAATTACTATGAAACTATTGGATTACAATCTCCCAATGACGACATCAAGAAACGTGATTGGAGAAATTACAGGAAAAAGCAAACCAGACCAATACGTCGCTGTTTCGGGGCATATTGACAGTTGGGATGTTGGTCAAGGGGCAATGGACGACGCTGTAATTTTATGTTTATTGTTGTCATTCAGTATTATTATATTTAAACTGGACGATGCAAGATATGTAAGTTTTTTTGATTGCATCATAGGGTGGCGTCATGATTTCAGTGGTGGCATTGGCAGCTCTTAAACAATTGAATCTTCAACCCTCAAGAACATTGCAAGCTATCCTTTGGACTTCTGAGGTAAACTTTCCCTTTGTAATAGAAACAGGTAGAGGGGCCAGGTTCCAAGCCTTTTGCAATGTTTCCCTTCAAATCCCAAATTCTCTATCTCTATCTTTTATTAACAGGAAGTTGGGCTTTACGGCGTACAAGACTTTGTTAGGCAGCATGAAGCCGACCTTGTAAAATACAGTGCTGTCTTTGAATCCGACAGTGGAACATTTAAACCCCGGGGCCTGGACTTTGCTGGGACTCTCAAGGCAGGTTGTATAGTCAAAGAGGTCCTGCAATTAACTGCTAAAATCAACACAACAACCTATGCCAGATATCCATCTGTATCCTCTGACATTACCCATTTGATTGCCAAGGGCGTCCCTGGACTAAGTCTTAACACGGAAAATGATGAGTACTTTTGGTATCATCACACAGAAGCCGATACCATTACGATGATGGATTCCGAAGAATTGGATTTGGACACTGCATTATGGGCGGTGACATCGTATGTTCTTGCCGATATCTCAGAGAAACTTCCTAGAGAAAATCCTTGAAAAGTTTCTCCTTAATCATACCATCGAATTGATTAAATGGTTACAAGAGTAAGTAACGGCTGGGCATGGGGCATTGAGAACAAATCGAATCCATTATGAAATTACCATGTATTTATTAATGTACTATACTATTCATTAAAATTGCTATACTGTACAGGTCAAATAGAGCTGCGATAGAAATAGAGACAAAAAGACAGCAATTTTGAATTGAAGTGTTTTAAATTTCTGTTCATGACATAAATCTACTTCCAGCTAAAAACAAGCATCTTGGTAACTTTTTTCATTAATTTCATTTCATGCAAATATCATGAATGAGGATATGTATATCTACATATAAAAAAGCTGCAGATGCAAGAACGAGTGAATTGATGGAGGACAATGTTTACTGTACCTACCAGATAGAAGGGATTTAAAAGATCCTTTGTCACACTTTTGCATTTCTTTTAAAGCATGAATACGACTATATTACTGTTCTCATGCCTCTCTTATGAAATATATGAAGCAATCGCAAACAACGTTTTTTATGAATGTGGAATAAAAGCAGATCTGTCAAGGAATATAAGTAAATACATAAAGTGCACCTTTTCATGAATGTATTGTACAGCTGGCAACGTATGAAGTAACTTGTAAAGCTGTTGTGTTCCATTTGCTCTCACTAGAGAGTAGCGAATGTTTGTTCATTGTCGTGTCAGGCTTTCCACCCTTTTTTTCTTTCCGTTTACGATATTACCGTTTTTTGCTATAGCTGTGTAAAGTATACCGATTATAAATTACAAAGGAAACTGGCTTGCCAAATCAACGGAAAACCGTTTTCTAAACGAAAACAAAATTCTCCCTATTCATATACAATGTAGACAATGAAAAGTGTACTGATTTTTGTGTAACTATTAGAAGTTTCAAATATTCAATAACTGTTCTATTTTCATGTTGATATTAATGAAATTTTTCATGCAACTAATTTATTTGGATCTGAATTGTATATCTTAGAGGCAAAAGCAATTAAAAGGTCCAAAGAAATTCCACCGAACTCCGACCCTTAACTCGAACTGATAACTAGAATCCTAACTAAAAGTAACTTTGATATGTCGACCTGACTTTTAACTCCAGTTCTTTTTCATTTTTAATTGATGACATACAATGTCTAATGCATTCATCAGTATCAGCCATCAGCATCAGCAGCATCGTTCTGAGTGTACAATCATTCGCTACTCCATATTTTTTTTAGACATATGCAATACAAATATATAGCTTTCTATATGTAACCTATGGCGAATGTGCTCAGTCAAATCCCTTTGCCCATTTACCTACTTTTGTAAAAATGTAGGGTTGTAAAAAGTAAATAGAGTATAAATGAGTTTGCAATGTAAGTTGGCACATTTGTTTGTGTCTGTTCCTCTTCGAGTAAACCCATATGTTTAATCTAATCAAGTCTACTGATTTGACCTAATTTTGCTAAATTGGTTTTACGTCAATATTTTTAAAATTTCTAGTCATCATCACGTTATAATTTACTAAAAGGGGGAAAGGTCCATTTTGTAATAAACCAACTAAGGATTAATGAACGAGAGAAAGATTACAAGATCTCATTAATAAACCATTTTTAAATCAATCCAAAAAAAACTGGAAAATGTGTTGTCCATGCAATACAAGTCTGGTTCATAGTTATACTGGATGAAGAAAAAGTTGATTGGAATCTATTCATACTACAAATATAACCTTGAATAAAACAATATGCATGATGAAATCAAGCATAAAAATATAAATTTGTCGTCACCTCACAAAAAATCCTAGTCCGTCGCATATTCTGTTTCTTCATAACTTTCCTCCAATCGCTCAGAACATGTTAATAAACTATTGTGCTAGACGCACAGTGCGAAATTATTAGCTTTACAATTTTAATAATGAATATGCCAATCCTCAACAATGTGAACATTTACGTAACATAACACGCAATGCCAGCTATGTATATTTACAACCCATTAGGAAGTTTCCATATTTATTATGTGTAACCAACATTACAGTGAATCATTGTGACTCGTTGATTAGATAATCCGTTATGAGTTGGGAGGAGATCGTTATAACATTTACCAGTAATCCGCAAGGATGAATGAATGAAACTGAAAAACAAACTTAGCACAAGGATAACAGCACAGTGATACAAATGATCATCACTATAGCCCATTTACTTACCAAATGATTACAAATTGCAAAGCACCTACTCTATATGCCGAATGTGGTTATACTACATGTTTAACTTTTGATTAAAGTAGTAAAACTGAACGGAAACCTCTAATTACAGCTAACTATGCAGCAATTCTAAAATGTCTGTTGGATATGGATAGTCTCTAGCTCTTTAGAAATACTTCAGTCATGCAACAACGTATGTATGCATATGGCACGTATGCAACTGTACGCAAGTGTTTTACTCGTGATTTACCTTTTTCTTCTTAGATTACCTTCATAGGTAATTTTGCTCAGTAACAGTATCCTTGTGCGCAACCAACAATTTATTATAACAAAAAGATGATCTGTCTACAAATCATATAGATATAGACAGGATATGTGGCAGCTTGAAAATTAGACCAAAGTGAATCTTTTTGTACTTCTCGTCTTCTTTTAACTTTTCTCAACAGATCACGATTGTAAAGTGCTACTGAACATTTGAAACCTGGTCGAAGTGGTAGAAGTTTTTATTTAAATTTTTAAACTGCGCTACCCGAGTCAATATTGCAAGCAACACAGACATAATATGTGAGGTGTAGAATACAATGTAATTCAAACTTGAATGCTCTTCTGAATCCAACGAAGGTCAAGAAGGTGTAATAGTCTTCTTATGGGATGCCTATCTTGATTGTACTGGGGGATCTAAAAATTTAAATGAATTTTCCATGGATATAGTGCCCCGACAACAGAACTAAAATACTCCACTGTTCTAAAGTGATGCTCAAATGCCTAGATATTGTTCAAGTTATAATTTGCAATATTCCCCTGGTATATGAAAGAAATCTCGGAATAAGGAGTTCTGTAATATGAGTGATAAGTCGGGTTTGTTAGAGGAGGATAGTCGAAGTTTTGAAGAGGAAGGATTCTATAGCTTTAGTAGAGACGAGGAGTTGTTTGGTTCCGCATCCTCACAGCATCAAGCCTGGTCTCCATTTGATCGATTTGATGACCCCAATGATTCTGGACACTTCACCGCCTCTCCGGACGTTGAAATAGCGCTTAGCGGCTCTTCCCGGAGTCATAGTCCATGTTTGTCTTCCGCCCAGTTGGTATTACAGATGCAGCATTTAGATAGTAGCACAGCAGTCAACTCTCAGCAAAAGTTGGAGCAACAGCAATGCCACTCGCTGTCACTCCAATCGCAACCGCCTACTCAGACAAATAAGCCGTTGATCTCTCCCCGGTCCGTTATGACGGTTAAAGTGCCTCCAACAATGTCCCCCTTTTCCTCCGACAATAATGAAACAAGTGATAACAATAATGAAAGCGAACATTGGCTACTGCAATCATCGTCACGCCCTGAGACATACACAGCAAATAACAGTGGATTTGGGATACCCGGATCGGGATTGTCCTCACTGGCTTCCTCGAATGCCTTCAATTGTGGGACTTCGTTGAAGCACCCATTTCTACCGACATCTATTTCGATGGGGAGTAGTGGGGATGCGTCCATGCATCATGAAAATGATGGCCGACCCCGGGATGAGTCCTGTGAATACCTTCGTAGTATATTAGTCAACTTTAACTCCCTTTATATGGAAAAGTTGAGGATGATTGATGATCTAGTCACAAAGGGAGACGAAGAGCAGAAAACGCTTCTTGTATGTCAAGTTAACGATTATTAAACCGTGTGTAAATAATGTTTTTTCAAAGTTGTACAATTAAATAGTGTTACCATTTTTTATTCAAGTTGGAAAAGAAAACAAACATGTTGGAAAACTGGGCAAAGGATGTCTGTGTTCATAACATGGTTCTGGTCCACACTGTCGAGGAACTTGAGAGGGAGGCGAATCGTAAAGTTTCTGCATTGCAAAAAAAGATGACTGAGTCAACTCAACTGGCGAAAGAGCACATGACCATGATTAAAAAGTATGAGGAGCAGGTAAAGCTCTTGCTGAAGGATCATAGTGATACAGAGGAGAAAAATTTGGTAAGCGAAAGGACTTTGAACTTTTCCATCAACCAATCCAATAGTCCAGCACTTTCATTAAATTCAAAACTTTTCTCTTAAATTGCAGGTGCTAAAAATTGAATTAGAGAAACTTAAAAGTGAATGTAGGCGTGTACGGGACCGGATGAACATGATGCTCAAAGATAATGAAAGTTTGCTAACGCTCGTCTGCCGAATCAGGGATATGGGAGTGTGGGATGTTAACGGACTGGAATTGCAGCGATCTTCTTTTGACCAAATCTTTGGCTTATATCCTAATTTAGCTGGGTAAGGAACTTAAAACTGTGATTTTAAAACTATAGCTGTATGCATGATGATTTAGTATTGTAAAATTACCCATTCATAAAAATTGACTTATTTAAATAGAGCCGAAGTTCAGACAGTTTTTACCAGACAAAAGGCCAAACATGTTGAAGTAAGTCATTCAGAGTATTTAAAGGAGCTACTGAAATTTTCTCAGCTTAAAGAACGTGTTAAAAAAATTTGCTCGTACATTTCTGTATTTACAGGACACGGAAAAAAGATTGATAGAGCTAGAGGAACAATTAAACTATCTGCAAAAGTCCAAAACAGAAGCAGAATCCTTCGTACTGCAGAAGGACAGGTGGGTTGAATAAAGTTTAAAACAAAAAATATGTCTTTTGTTTGGTATGTAATGAGCTAAATATTATATTGCATTTATAAAGAACAATCGAGGAGCTAGAAATGGAAATAAAAAATGTGTTAAACAGAGCCCATTACTGCGAGAGAGAATGTAGCGACTACAAACGCTCTTTGCTGGAAACGCAGGAAAAGCTCCTTGATGCAACGAGAAGATTATCGGTAGGCTAGAATTGATTTTAAACGGAAGAAAAATAATCATGATAAGGTGTTAATACAATCTTGTATATTCAAACTACAGCTATGCTCCCCTAAACCCTTGAAAAACAACGATGTTGGGGAGAGTGAAATGGCAGAGTTACTTAGGGAGCTCCGGGATGTCAAATCACAGCTGAATACTGCTGTCGAAGAGAAACATAGTGCGAAGGAAGAATCCAATTATTTTAGAAGAGAGTTGAGTGAGCGCTTAAAGGAAATGCACGACATTCAAAATGTGTTTCAGAATTTGGCAACGGTAATGTCTCGTGAATTATCCATTTTTCTGCATTATCCATGCGCACAACACAGTTTGGGGGAACTGGCTTTACATTAAAATTGCAAACTTATAAACTTTACAGGAGGTAGTAAGCTCCCGGGCCGCCTTCCAACAAGTTCAAGAAAAAGAAGTCCAACTACAGTCTCTCAAGTCTGACGTACAATCATATCAGTCACGATGTGCCAATGCGGAAGATACAATTCGCAAGAAAGAGAAAGAAATTGAGGAACTTCAAATTCAGATGAATGAGATTCATAAAAGAGTAAGTAAAAGCTCACAATCATTCAATGTACCTCTTCCTTTCCTGAATCTCCTCCTAGTTTAGTTTCACTCCTCCCTAATTTCCCTCTCCTCCTTTCCTTTTGGTTGATGTTGACAATAAAGAGGGAAGTGGAAACCGCGCCGGCTTCAGCCCCCTCTTTATATTCAAAAGATGGAAGCTTCTTTGCAAGTGGCAAGCAAAGTCGAAATATGTGCAATCGGAGGAATATTTCCAGTCCTCTGCCTCTTATAAAAAGCAAGACAAACTGCAGCAATAGTTTCACTCCAACTCCAAGTCGAGTACCATTAATTACTCTCAAATCAACGGAGAATAGGCAAGATAAATATCAGAATGGAAACCCAATATGGGCTCAACACACAGAGCGTCCTCCATGGAACATTCACTTTAAAAAATCCGCAGGCATATTGTCGCACCCACCTCCGGCCCTTCCGGCTGTTCGAAAATCGACTGTATTGAAGCCTCCAAGATCACAATCGTCATTGATAAGAAGCGCCCTGATAAAGACTGAAGAAGACTTAGACAGTATGGATCACGACTGCCGAGATATTTTAACAGGTGGATGATTGATTCATTCATAGATACAAATAATATTTTAACCAGTTATTCGCCAACACATTCACAACAAAAATTCTTCCCCAAAGATTTAGAGCGTCAGTTAAAATTACCGGAAGGGAATCCCAGGATTCAAAGAAGTAAAAGCAATACGGCTCTAGAGACGAGGAAAACTGAGAAACCACTGAAATTACCAAAAATTGCAAACCAGCGTTTTAAGCGTGAGCAGAAACAGTCGCATCCTATTTCCCCAGAAGTGAGTGAGCTGAAAGGTGGAAAACTGCCAGTTGTCCAAGACCCTCAATCAAAATTGAGAACCCCTTCAAATCGCCCGAATAAAATCTTTCTGAAAAATCTTATCCCCGTTCCTGATCCACGAGCTCCTACCCCAAGGATGAACACGCTAATTAATGCAGTGGTAGAAACGACCAAGAAGCTATTAGCCGAGTCCATCCCAGAAACCGAAGATGGGAAACCACCCAGAGGAAAAAGTTACACTGTAACTGCAGCCCATCACCGTCGAAGGAGACCCAAGGATGATGCCGATTCATTCCTTCGACGCACAAAATCCTCTGAAAAGAATGCAGAGGTTAACCGTGGAAGTACAGGCGATACTTTGGAAAATCTGATGACATCTCTAAATGTTGTAAAGAAATTCCATTCGTCGACTGAAGTAACTAAGGATGACGGTGGTCACCACAATGGTGATGATAACGATGAGCCCATGCAAGTTGTCTACCAGGCACCCCAAAATATCAAAGATTACTTATCTAAACTACCGGAAGACTCTTGTGAGGACATTGTCCATAGCTGGATAAGAAAGTCGTCTTCTCACTCAGTTAGGGAGGATATCAACAAGGTCAAGTGCACTAAAAGTTTGCCACTTCGCGGAAGACAAAGTTCCGTAAGAATTATGAAACATTTGGCAACTCGAAGATGTCCTAAACCATGTAGTGCCGCATCAAATAAGAGTAGTGAGCTTACAGACGAGTTACAAAATGAAGTAAAGTTTGACCCCAGATAATTCAGTTTACCTTTCCATATATAGACCCAACATCCTACAATCATTCAACAAAGTACTTGCATTCACCGTAACCATTTTTCACAATATTTGCCATTTTCTAGATGTTTGAGCTGGAAGAGGAATGGGGGAAAGTCTTTGCCAACCTAGAACATCACAAGAATGGACCTACCAAAGAAAGCGCAATAGCAAAACCAGTGGAGAAAACAGATATGGGTAAACAATTGGAGAGGCCCGGTGGTGTAAGTATGTTTCTACATCCTAATGCACACAGCTTTTACTTTTGTTAACTGGTACTAATTGCTTGTAAATTGTATTTGTAAATAATAATACTAAACTTATTTATGCTTGCCACTGCCTTTGTTGTAGCAAAGCCAAGTACGAAGGCCGCTATATGCCCTACGGCAATTCCGAACACGGCTGAAGCCTGCTTGAGAGACACATTCGCTAGCATATTATCCATGATTATCGGCTCTGATACAGCTTTAAATAATGACTTTTCATGCCAATCAGACAGTGGAGCTACACAATAGATTGATTAATAAATGCACATTTAATGAATTGCTTTTGTACAAATATACATTGAGTTCTTATTGAGATACTAATTTACACAAAGAATTAATTCTTGGAACTTTCACCCTTTGCTTAAAGTCCGCAGCTTTAGCTTTCTACCGAAGATTTTCCGGATCTTGGCATTTTACAAAGCTGAAAGTAACATTTCAGGAGCTCATTGTGTGTACCATATATGTTGTTGTATATCTTGCAATATGTTTCCCCATGCCATTTGCACATTTTGCTTTTCATTAAATTGGTTTAAGCTGGCTAATTTTAGATTTTGTGCGAATACCGTAACTTAACATGGAAGTACAGTTAAATGATCAATGATCTGGCAATCTTTTTAAATACAGCCAACCGCACCTCAATCATTCGAAACGACAGAACAGGATCATACTCCCTCCCTCGTCCAAACCTCAGCCATACCATCCAATGCATCCCCTAATTCTGGACAATCCAATGGAACCAAGTGCCAAGAGAAGGAATCTATGGAAGAGCTTCTGAACCGCATGACGATAGAGAAACGCGAGATGGAAGAGCGGTTCAAAAGAGAGCTCGAAGATAAAAATGTGGAACTGACAATGCAGAAAATGACCATTCAGCATCTCCAAGATGCATACATTGCCCTGAAACGGGGTCAGCCTATTCCCGTGCCGCAGAGTGTAACCGGAAATAAAATCACTGCTAATGGTAATGGCAGCTCTAATGGTCACCATAAAACGAATAATAATAATAATAACCATAGTCGGATTTTAGATGTGTGAATGCGAGCGAGTTGAGCTTGGGATGAGCGTACGTATATGGTTTAGATAGCGTTTTCACAATGTACAGAAAATAGTGATAATCATAAAAATGAAATGGTCTGTCATTGCTAATATAGCATATATTTTTGTGATGAGATGAGATGAAATGCTAATTGTACGTATTTGTGGAAACTACACTATTCATTATATAACTGGCAACTCAAATTATGTATATAGTGGAACGGAAGACAGCTTAATTTTTATTACTTTTCACATTAGGTGTGAATTATATTATTATTGTGACCGGATCACAAAGGCGGTATTTGAATTAAGTTACCAACTTTATTTAACGTTAACAATGCAATTCAATGGCAGCTGTCACACTCGGTATTATGAACACACAGGGAATTATTCATCGCTTAAAGTTACATAATTATAACCATAAGGTGATATTGAGCCATATAAGATCAACAGCGTAACGTATAGTAAATAGGGTGGACTCCACCCGGTGGAGCCACTAAATCAGCAACGATATGAGTTGACCTTTTCTGGCTTCCTGTTTACTCTAGTCAAAAAATCCGAAAGTTTCGAACAGTTTTAATCTTGTAACTAGTAATTAATTACCAAATATTTTAAACATGTATTTTTTTGGAATAATATGTCTTTACTTCTTTCACTCAAGTTTTGGTTGTAATTAATTTGTATACTATAAGGTTTAATAGTATAAAGGGTATTGTTAAAAATATTTCGAACTTCTGTATTTATCACTCGGCAAATTCGATTTTCATTCATACTTTTTACGGTAAAAAAGATTGAAGTAAATAAAGTACATCTACTTGTTTGCAAAGGAATTAAAGTTTTAAAAAACTGAAACATCAAAGTATTAATATATTATTATGAGCATATTGGTTCTATGTCAATATTTTAATTTTCCTCTTGCCTCTGTCATTTATGGTTTTGGTCTAACATACTAGTCTTTTCATATTAAGTATTTACTGTGCTAGAATTTAAATGGTGCATTTGAGATTCATATCAAAGCAAATATTTTCCGCCTCCATATTATTACCCCCTTTCAAAAGTTGAGCAGAGATAAGATATTTGGATGAGAAAATATATGATGCAGAGAAAATCCAAATACAGTGATAGCGTCAGTGGGCAATATTTTTATCCAGTAAAAATTTTCTTTGAAATTCCAGATTCACCTCACACCTCCACTTTGCATTAGTTTCCATGTTCAAACATGAAACAAGTTCTTTTAAAAAATGGAGAAAAAAAATTGGGATCATTTTTTATTCCTTCTCTATAACTATTACTTTCTCTTGTCAGTATCATTGCCTCTGGGTAATGGAAACATAATGTAGGTTGGGGGTCTTGTGATTTTCCCCGGCAGCCTGACACAAGAGTATCCAGAGATTCATGTCGTCAAAGAAAACTTTCTATCTGGATCATCCACATCCACTTTCCCATACTCGCAAGCACAGCCCAGTAATTCTCAATCTCATCCCGTCCTTACAAAATAACTTGAATAACGATGGCACACGTATGTCCTTACTCACGTTGTTATCACTGCCGGAAATCAGATTCCCTGCTATTGTCATCATCACTACCGATTCACTTCATCACTTTGTATCCCCTGAAAATCTACAAGTCGTAGGGGAAGGAACGATTTGAATTGCATGGGTGTCTGCTGAATATCTGAGGCTGCTACCCTCTTTGATAATAATGTTTATTTGCCAGGGCAAAACTTTCTTTTCAGATCACTACAATACATTGGCTTGCTCCAACTTTCCTACAACTGCTTCCTCAATGTAATTCTGTTTGAATAGCATTTACAGCAATTTCTGTAATTCAGGAACAAGAAAAATTGTCAATTGTATTTGGAGATTTTTACGCCTTTGACTAGAACTCCAAGTTGTATGAGAACTTACCATGAAATACAGATATAGATAGCGACTATAATTTCTGGATGTAAAATCAATATACTGATTAATCAATTTTAGCTATATGGTACAGTATAGTTTACTTTTGGCTCGAATAATTTATTGCATGTAGCTCATTTTATTTGACCCGATACAGAATGAACCCAGATCAAACAATGCGTGTTAAACACAATAGAACCAGCATCATACACGCATCTGGATTGTGGGGTCATTCTTTTCAGCTTTCTTTCAACGGGATTTTAAATTCTCTGATTGCATTGCCCCATCACACGCGTTGGGTTACCCGTTTTTGTAGTTACCTTTCCTCGTAAAGCGACCTGCAACCCACAACAAAATGACCATAGAACATGATTAATTTACTGATAAAATGGATTTCCGGGAAAAGGCTTTAATGATAATAATAAATGATGAAACTTTAATCGGAACGAATCAGGTATGAAATGCTAAACATGATTGGATGCTTTATGCTTTGCTAAAGCTGAAGATCCGTAATGTAAAAGTAATGTAACAAATGTAATGCGCAGCTCATAGGGATGTTAAGTAAACAAGTAACAGTTTCCTTCAAAAATATCAATACAATTTCTTCTCCCGATAATACCCACTTCAAGTTTAAGTAATAAGATCCGCTAAATTGCTCATAAACCCAAACTAAATATTTAATTTTGCTCTAACATATACGAGCGAGAGCAAGCAGCCCAACGTCCCTAACGTAATGCACGCTTTTTCCTAATAAATGTTCTCTGACAGAATGCGACAAATTGTTGTCTAGATTGCTGCGTTTTTGTGCTTGTCAATTTGGGAAGAGAAATGTATACATATGTTTATTAAGTGGATGGGATCATGATCCCATAAGTGAATTGATGTGTGCAAAAGGGCTGAAACAGCCAAGCTCTTAACAGTGCCTTATCCTTTAGTTTGAAATGGTAACGATGTTATCCTCACGTAGTTTGCTACGCACATACTAAACAACATTTATAAACATATAGACGAGTCTCTATTATTACAGTACACTACTATATTTACTATATTTAAACCGCATTATAGTTTTCATAACCAAGTACGCAGAAAACTGAAGTACAGGTTGTTTCATAAACAATATTATCAGAAATACCAAATTCTTCCCAAACCAAATGCTTCGTAATGGTTACGTTAGTTCTAGGATTTATCATGCTTTAGTTCCCCTATTTTTCACTTGAAGAAAGCAGCATCCATTAAATAGGAGTAAAAAAAATATAACAGATAGGGTGTGGATCTACTCCCTGTAGGTTTCCTATTACTTGTTAAAATGCTTCATTCCCTTCTAATTTTCATGGTTAGCCATATTTGCACTTGAATAAATTCAGATCACGCTCATAGTGGAAGCATTCCTCTGTATTTGCAATTTCGTATTCATTTGAATTAGATTTTATTCGTGTTCCCCTGTTTTTATTTAGAGTTTGGAGTTGTGTCTAATTTATTCATATTTTTCTTAGAAATGAAAACTTGTCATTCAAAACCAGCCTTTTTCTTGTTGTGAGTTGTGATTCCACCGCGAAGCTTTTGTTGCTGAATGTTTTTCTTAAACTTTATTTTCTTCCCAGTAAAAAAATAGATTGCTAAATCAAATTCCAGTTCCTTCTCATATATTTCTCCTTAGGCTGGAAGGCAATACGAAAGGATGTGACAGAAGACTTCAGACTGAACTTAGATTAGATTACAGTTGCTGTACTTTTGTGCACATTTGAGAGGGATTTTTCTCTACTTTCCTTTAATATTATGCAAAGTTCGTTTTATTCCTTACTAATTCCATGCAGGGTTCGTTGCGCTCGGGGTCGCTTTGTTCTCCCAGGAGCTCGCTGGCGGCGTTGGATTCCTAGCCTTTTCTTTATCTCAATGTGGAGTATAAGTACCTTTGGGAAATTAGATTTCTGTGGAGCTTTACTTTAAACTTTACCCACGACTACAACAACGACTTATCAAAAGGACTGTATTCATTGCCTAGCTTATTAAACACTTTCTCCTTTTGTTAAATTGCTTTTATGCTACGTAAGAGGATTTTGGCATTTTATAAACTTTCCCATTTTAACAAAAACTTGGGAAGAGTGGAATTGTATTACAGATGTATACATGAATATAAACACTGCAGCAATCATTGTTATCTTTGGGTGAAGGAGATATACTTATTTATGGCTAGCGATCTTTGTTGACGGATAAAATATTATTTTGATATACAATAGAAAGTCTACCTAAAAGCCTTTTGACAATTTGCTTATAAATTTAATTCTGGAATATGGATGCCCCCACATTCTTCTCTGTAGCTTGTTTATGATGTGATTGTTCTCGAACGAAACAGAATGGAATACGAACTGATTGTGAGTATATTGAAGTGAAAGCTGATGGTTGGAATTTTCATCTAGAGCAAACATTTGTCAATATTTATGAGTAAGTCTCTAGCAAAAAGGGTTGTCTGGTGCTGCATAACATGGCACCCGAAGTCATAAATACGATATAGTTTTCCCCGCATTGCTTGCTCCCAGCTTCTGGTGACTTTCTCTCCTGAGAAGGAAACAGGCAAGTTATAGTTTTTCCAAGAGTATATGTCAACTGACAACAATTCAACTAGTAGTGCAAGTATGGGCATGGCATCCACCAAGCCATGATGGCATCAAACCACAACTTATACAAAACGTGGGGACAGACGGCTTACAAAAAACTTTAGTGTTTTGTTAAAGTAAACAAATAAAAAGTTTTATCAAGAAGCTGGTAACAAACTGAAGACAGCTTGTGTGAAAGCACTAATACATAATTGTGCCTTGAGCACAAGTTTTTTTCTTCTAGGTACAGTTGCATCTGGAGGGTTTTGCTGTTTCAGACAAATGCCACTTCATTCCCACAAAAAAAGTTTAAATGAAGAATAACGTATACAATGTCTTATGCAAGTACTAAATACGCTAGCGAATTTTTAGACAGGACAAATATTTGCGTGAGAATGTGCACAGAAATGAAAATCCCTGAGAAAGTTACTTATCATTTCTTAAAATGTCCCTTCACAGTTTCGCTGAAGTGAAACGGGCGAATTTAAAAGGTACAATACTAACCAATTCGACGCACTCATATTTTGCCGAATAATGCTCCGTTCAGCTGAAAATCTGTTTTTTGCTTAACATTTTATTCTTCACAAATACTATCCATTTTGACCTGGTTAACATTGTCCAACATTGCTGAAAAGTTGCCTTTCACGTGAAAAACAAGGGAAATAGCGAGTAGCGTATTAGTCATCATAGACTTTGCTAAATATTTTACTTTTTTGTGCAGAAAACCCTAGTTTTTAAGAAAAGATCGTTATGCGAACACATTTGTAGAAAAACTAGTCAAATGCCACAACTCTAGCAAGAAATTTCGAGATGTGAACTGTGAAGAAGAAAAAAATCTTGCTTTCTCTTTTTTGTACATCATCCTTTAACTATGGTATGTTTCAATAGCCGTGAAAATGCGAATGCGACAAAGTATGCACAATTGTGAGGCTAAAAAGATACATCCATTTGTTCACAAAACCAGCCCTGAGTATAGTTATCATCATATCATGAGTATAAGTTCCACTTTTCATATGAATATGTAAAAGAAGACTACTCGAATTAAGTATCTTCCCAGCACGTCTTTACTATTAGGCGCATTAAAGTGTAATGTTGCATTTCTCCGCATCCTCACGTTTCGCCAGATAGGTATATGGAGGCAGCACAATGGGAAAAAATGATTCTCCACAGTGGTGGTGAAAGTAATAGAAAGTAAAAATTTCAACTTTTACCACTACCAAGTGGAACATTTAAGAACTTTTGGGTCTCATGCATGCACAATTGAACACAGCGGCGTAGCAAACGTATTGTAAGAATGAATAGGTTTGGATGAACGGAACATTTTCCCCTTTCTTTCTTGGGAAAAATGATCGTCATCTTAGCACTATAATAACACTAGTGAGGGTACATTTTGATTGCGAGCTTCGTTTAGCTGTCTGTTTTAAAGGGTCATAAAAGCTTTACACTTATTTATCTTATTCCCAGCGTATATTTCCCGTATTGCTCATTTCATCTGGCTGTAACGTTTTAGGAGGCGAACCTTAGTTATGGTATCTATTAAAGGCACTTTGGAAGGGGTACAAGCTCTTGGGAAAATGTGTGCTCTTTTCCGTCTAAATATTTCTCCAGTGTCCTGAAAAGATAAACAATACGCCAAAGGTTTCAAACATACAGATAAGTTATTTAAGTCAAATTATTAAGAAATCATCTGCTTCTGATGTCATTTCCTGTCAAAAATTTCTAGCTTTTAGTACTTATGTGGTGCGATTTCCAAATATATCGCTGTATTTATGCGTAGGTACTAATGCATCAAATTGAAAATTATCAAATTACAGAACATGTATGTACCGTAGCCTGAGGAAAATGCAATGAAATGAAAATGTTCCCTTATATTACTTGATATTAATTTGAGGAGGAAGAGGAAAACGATCATAAAAAAGCATAGGAAGCTCTAAAAGTCAGAAAGGGTGAGTTGATGTTATCTCCAATAGAGGATACAAGACGAACATGCAATTTCACTGCAGGGAAGCAACTGTTGGGCAACACGGTCAATATACCTAAAGTACCGATTTAGGTGAACTTCACTTTTCTCCAAAAAATCTTCAAAATCAATCGTTAAAAGGCTACGTGCAAAAGCTAGCAGTATTTTTAATTAAAATCTGATTCTAAAAACTAGAAATAAATATGGTTGCAGCATTTTTAATACCCCGTCAATATCAGATTCTCAAACTTCTTCAACATTGCTTGAAAAAATTGTGATTTTGCCGTTGAGAGAAGGAAATCCCAAGCTTCCTTGTCCATTATGTTCATCTTTTCTGTATCTTTTATTTAATCCGTTAAGTGCTATCGCAATTTTTGGCCCCTTTCTTTAATGGAAAGGGTAGTAATCTTATTATAATGAGCAGGGGTAAAGACTTTTTTTCCTTACTGCGTATCTACTATAAGATCAGTCCATAAAAATTCGGTCCATTAGCCGATATTTTCTTGCCTCCTCGATAGCTGTCTCCAACAATAGGTTGAAGGAAAGGGACGAATTTATAAAACTAGAATAACGATAAGGGGCTACACCAGGGCTTTTTAAAACGAAATTTTGACAGCGTCTAGCATCTTGCTTATACTTATTCAGTTTCAGTTGCCATTTATTTTTAATATTTGTGTTTTGACGTGTCAAAAATTGTTAAAACTTAAATTTTCCTGGTGAAATGCACCCTAATTTTAAATTAAAAGTACATGGGAAAGCAAGAATTACGAATTAATTACATATTCCCATTATAGCTACTTCAGCATTGTCATTAACGCGACTTGTTCAATTTCAACCATGCGAAATCGTATGCAGACTTCAAACCATGTGGTAAAAATCTGGAGCATGTCAGATTCAATGTGAACTTTATATAATAGATGGATAATGCAGTTAGTGGGTTTGCTATTATCAGCTCTGGCTATACGCAGTTCCATTTGATCCTGTATGAAAAAGGGTTCATATATACTCATACTTTGCAATCTGCATCCCGTCGCTTATATGTAAAGTGGTAATTGATGTGATTTTGAAGTGAGCATAAAGCTGACATTAAATTTACAGTAAAACGTACTTATGAGGTTCTATAAGTACCTCTAGCATCTGTTAGTGCGCTCTATTCCCACCAGCGCTGCACATTTTTGTAAAGTATAGCTTTTCTCAGCGGACAGAGTGCCATTGGCTCTGCATAAATACAATTTCCTTTTTTTTCAAATTTTTGTTAAAAAAAATCCCACTAAAAGTAACTTTTGCTCTTTTCCTCGCTCACCAAAAGTGAAACAAGGGAAAAGGCTTCGTTTTTTATCAGTAGCTTTCCGCTCCTTTTACTTCACAAGTAAAAATCTCTTGATTGTCTCAATAACGATTGAATATATTCATGGGAATGGAACAAATAAACTGGCAATATCTTAGGCATACAAATGGTAATTTTGTTTACTTATCAAAATACTTTGCCAGGGTCTAATAACGATGCAAATAGATCGGTTGAATGCATTTTTTCCTGGAATTCAAGTCCTTTTAAATGAGAAGCATGAAAGGGACTGCAGTACTGTTGTGAGGTGCAGATTTTTATACTGTGTAAAATGATATAGAGCATATACCAAACATACCCACTTCACCACACATGTTGGATTGTCGACGTAGACACAAACAGAAAAGTCAGTTGCGGTGATGTCCCCTCTTAATAAAAGAATGCTGCTGTTGCTATTCTCCTCCCAAAGAGTACAAAGAGTAAAAAAATGTAAAACAGAGGAATGACTACAATAGAACCCTCTTTACCAAAGACTTTCTCTCCAGCTCACACAACCATCCTTATCTCCCTTTCAAGCAGTATATTTTCTCTATCCTCATTCTACTGATGATCAACAAGAGACTTTCCTCAGATAAATTCTACGTTTGTTTTCTTTAAGAATCATGAGCTTTCCCCTATTGTGATTCTTATTTTCATTCATTTTTTTGTGTTCCATTTGCTCCTTCCTAGAATTTATGTATAGCAGTTTCTATTTTGCAGTATATGTCATGTGAAAATTTCAGCTGTTTTAAGAGCACATATAAATGACAAAAGGAAACTTTCACTCTTTTTTAACGTTCCTCCAATAATTCAAAGGAAGGTTGGGGGGATGATGCTGTTGGCGATTCCTTACTTGACGTCTCCCTCCAGCTGCCATATACCCATTGTTTGTTTCTTGAGCAGGAAATGTGGTACTTATTTTTATCCGTGGGACTTCTTTGAAGTAAAAATTATACAGATATACGCTAGAATACGATGTAATCATCGGTATATTGACTTTCCATACGTAAATACATGCATATAATAATATAGTTCATAAAACAGCAAAGGAAAAAAGAGAGTCCCATAAATGTATAGTTATTTATGATGCAATCCAATATATATGCCACACGTATGTATCGCAAAAAAGGTTTCTCTCCTTATTAATAACACTTTCCGCTCTGTTAGTGAAAGCGTTGGGATCCTACATCAATTCATATATTCAAGTGTAATGCCGTGCAAAGAAAGTGGGAAAGGCGTACTAGAGGTTTTGACGGTTTGGTTACTTATTGCTGCACTTACACTCTCAACTTTCTCTTGTTCTCCGATGTTTCCCCTTTCGCATTTCTTGCTGATTTCGTTATCCAGAAAGAGCATTTAATAAAATAAAGGCAACCGTGTTGAATGTTGATATACGATGACATTATGTAAATGGCAGTACATACTATACCATAGTATAACCCCATGGCTTTCATATAATATGTCATCATGTTAATTCAAGCAACGCCAAATGGCTGTCTGTGTGGAGATCCTGCCATGTCAGTCGTAACTTTCCCCTTTGTAGCTGATGCATGAAAGTAATCTTTAAGAGAAACATTGTCACTGCTCATTCAGACAAAAAAGGGCAGGCTTTTCGCAACAGCCAGAGACTCTCTAATGTGTAATGATGACAAGGAAGTGTTTTGGTCGCCGGTCGGTGAAAATGCATTAGAATGAAAGACGCTCAAGTGAAAGTAACAGGCAGTAGGTATTAATATGGGAGCTATGATTCTGGAAGAACGTCAGAGGGGAAGACATATAAGTACGTTGTGTTTGGTCTCCGGGAAGTGCTTTCTACCAACACTAACCATTACCATCAGACGATATGCGCTGAGTGGAAGATGGCACTGGGAAATTATATTTGACGACACGAGAAATAAATGATGAAAGCCTTTGTCATATCGTTAGCTTTTGTATGGTGGATATATAAGCTTGGTTTTGAAAAAGTGGAGTTTTCCTCCTGTCTAAACACTGCATACACTCTACATACATTTATGCTTATATGATTTTATCACATTAGTCCATTCCCTTGTCAGCAAATATAGTGTATACGTAGGTATGTGGGATTCCTTTTTGAAAAAAAAGAGTCTTTTCTCCTTCTTCAATTTTTTTGAGCATTTTATAGAACCAACAGTGGTGCCATTGCATGGGAGTCTGGCCTTTTCCGTGTACAAACATTAGAACGTATCTTTTAACAACTGCTTGATACTTTGACTGCGTCGGAAGAGGGACAAACTGAGAAAGAAAGAATCTATATGCATAAGGAGGAAAAGCAAATGCGTACAATCCACTAAAGCAGAACTGCCGTGAAAGTAGCAACAGCAGCCAACCAACACCACCACCACCAGGAGTATTAACAACGCTCAAGATTCCAAACAGAGCGGAGGAGGAAGTCGGAGAGCGGAGCACGCCAGGCAAAAATAAGTACTAAAAGGAGGATTTCCAAAGTGAGTGGAGCTCAATCGAAAGAATCTCTCTCGCCAGAGAAGAAGTCGGCTCTCTCTTTCTCTCTTACCATATCCATCTGAAAAAAGGGATTTCCCTCTACGACATGTACGTGCTGGTACATGAACAAAGTCAAAATACAATTGCCCAGTTATTGTTACAGATAAACTTTCTCCGTATTTAAATCATATACCTACCATTTTATTCTTATCTAGAAAATTAGTTGTTTACACTTAATACAAACGCTAACTTGTCTTCCCAGCTTGTTCGGTCCATATCGTCCATAAAGTGATTTTGCTCCGAAATCCCATTGACAGTTATTCCTGTCCTTTTCAAACAACTTTCAACTTTCTCTACTCCAACTTATCAAATAAACTAGGATATATCTATTTAGCCCGTTTCATTGACCGTGTCACATTGTTCCGTTGTTATTGAAGTTGTTCTCCGGTGACTGTTTCTCTTGGCCCTTTAGCAAAAAAAAGGGAACGACAACAGGGGATAAAAACCTTGTACAGTTCGTGCTGATGATCATATCCTGGCCTAACCAGTGAACGAGTTGGAAGGAAATCCTTGGAGAGAGCTGTTTTGTTTGCTGTTCCTCTATGCCTAGCATATTTACACATACATTATATTGAATGCTGACACCAAGCCAAATAGAATGCACTTCACTCTTGGGCTTTCCCTTCCCCATGTCCTATTGTTTTAGTGCAAAGTGCAGGCTTGTAAGTGAGAACATAGGAGCAATAACACACTCCGCATATGTCTACATATAGACAACAATAACAGTTGGTTTCCTCCTTTTGGAACAACTTTCATTTTCTATTATTTCCCCTCTTTATGCACGTAATACAACCCTTCCAATGCAGGCAGCCAGGTACGTATATAATGCATGGATATCCACACATGCGGAACATGTTCTACGTAGTAGTGTTGTTGTGCTCGTTGCTAATGTAAACCGGCAGCTGAAGAAAGGTGGTCCACCCACACTAGCACTGACTGACCAAGGTCCGGCAACGAGCTTCCAACAAATGAAAATAGAATAGCCAGCAGATTTTTTTACTGTCGGTACAGTTACCATTCCCATTATCGTTACCTTTTTACTACCTTCGCTATCGTGGACTGTCAGTTGATTTTTCATGTGATGGACAGTGCCACTATTGGGAAGGATATCATGGCTGATGGAAATCCACTATAAAACTGTTTGTTATATGGGAAGCATTTCATGTGTAAAAGGTTGAGATAAGGAGTTATCATAAAACTCGTGGGTGGCTCGAATGCTCCCCTCATTGTAGTTAATTTTGAATGAGAGGCCGCATCCGCATTATAAAATGTTTTATGTCGTACCTACGCAATTCTTGGAATTACCTATATCAAGGGACTAACAATAAATTGGTATATATATGCTACATATGAAGAACTGACAACTGACAATCAGCCAGTTTTCTTTTTTCGAAATTGCTCTGTGGAAAAAAATCTATATGCCCACAGCTGGCAATCAATCGCAAGAGAAAAAGGCGTGCGGAAGGAGGCAGTGAACCTTTGTTTGTAATTCAATTCTTGTGAGAAACTAAAGTGCCTAGAGTTTGACGAATAACTGGCAAAACTTTGCATTCCTGAAGGAGTGGTTTCTGTCAAGAGAAGGACTGGAGAGAAGAAGAGTTTTCATTTGGAAGAATTTCCACTTCCCTCTTCTAAAGGTAAGGTCTATTTTTGGGGAAAGTGGGCTCTCAGCTTGTTTTCCATGCAAACTTTCTGGTTCAGCTTTTTCAGAGGGTGCATAAAGTGTTCTCACTGTTTGTATAGCACGTGTGGCTAGTCATTTGGTATCTCGAGAGAAAATTTAATTTGCAATCATCGCATTCTTTAAACCATCAAATCAAACAAAGGTATGAAAGCATGTACATAGTTGAGCGTTTGTGTTTGGCTTTGAAAGGGATTGCCACTTTCATTTTCATACCACTCTAGACTCACACATCAGAAGCTTTTCACCAGCTCTCTTTGGTATATTCGATGGTTTCAACGATGGGGAAAGTATGGTTGAGACCCGTCAATCTATATGCCTTTATATGTGTTCCAATAGGATGGAATGTATGGGCAGTCGCTCACTCGTTACTAATTTGAATCTTGGAAGAGTCCTTTTCAGTCAAAACAAAAAGTTTTTCTTCCAGCAAAATCCAAAGATTTTTTTTTGTCTGGAGTCAGTTGCTAACTGACTCGACTGACTGGGGAGTGACGGATGGCGACGGAGAAATACATGTGCATTGGCCTGGTGTGAAATGCAAAGGAATGATAACAGTTTTCCTTTATGCGATTCCAACTCTGAACCATATGGACATGTTGCAAACAGTAAGGTGAAAACTTTTTGGTTGATTTGAAGTCAACTAACTATTCTATCTGTAAGAACGTCAATTTTTTTTGAAAAAGTTTTGAAACGAAGTCAATACACGAAAATTCTCTTGTGTCCAAAATTATGATAAAATGGGACAGAAAAAAAGAGGAAACCTATGTTTGCCTAAGTAGATAAGTTGTATTCATTTTGAAAGTTTTAGCTCTTTTTGTGCGAGGAAAAACTCTTTTAGTTGGAACAGCTCAGTATACAGGTCGACAATGGTTGACCCGTAGCCTGAGCAAAGGCTGGAGGAGTCTAGGGGAGCTTTTGTTGAGGCAAACAAAAGTGTTCCGGGTATCAGCCCTAAAAGGATGATGATATTATAACGTATGAACAAAATAGCAAGAGAGTTTCCACTTCTTTTCAGCTCTAACAATAAGTGTGAACATCAAGGTATTACATTAAAGAAATGAATAAGGACAAAAGAATGAGTTAGGGAATGTGAAAGTTTGTTTTCCATAAATAGATCTTTTCCTTTAAAAAAAGTTGTCAGGTGTCCTGTGGTTCTCTGTTCCTTTCCCACGGAAATATTTTTCTGTCCAGGCACGTATTGAGTAGGTACATAGAAATTCCCAAGCACACTACAAAAATATAAATGAGAACAATCGCATTTTTACTTTTGTACAGTAATAGCATATGACTTTTTTTGAAATGATATGTTCGCAATCTAACTGCATTTAGATTGGAGGAAAACCCAGTTGCGGACGTTCATATTTTGTCAATGAAGCAAAAAGATTGGGTCTACGGAGACGAAAAAAGTTGACCTTACCATGTATTTAGTTTCTTCTTTGATAAAAGTCGTAAAAAGCAAAGTTAGTTAGTTTTCATGTTGCTAATATGGGCAAAGTTTGATTCAGTATGGAGGACGAGTGCGGCTGCTGAGTCACTTCATTAGAAAATAATGGACTATTTATCACATCCTCCAGTCGCAGTCCTCCATTTTCATACAAATAGAAAAACTTTTCGGCTAAAATTGGGATTTATTTATTTTAAAAAGGAGTAAATCATATAATCCCCATCTCTTGCCAGAGATTCTTCTACAATATCAAATATTCCATTATAAAGCATACATTCGCTCCCAGACCAACAGCCTTCACAAATATAAATTTGGAGGTATTGGAATGGCTACAGCTCCCACTCTCCACCAAAATCCTGAAAGAAAGTCAGAGCTCATAACACAGATCCTGAACATGGCGTCTTTTTGTGCAGCAGGAGTAAGAACATGCAACATCTGGCTTGAAATGAACGAATGAGGACTTTACAGCACTTTTTGAGAGAAGGAGACCAATAGATTTTATAGGAGCAGTGGTTTCAGAGCACTTCACTTTTTTTTCAGTCTTTTCAACATTTCTTTTTCTGAAAAAAAACAAGATGCGATCTTCTTGTAGAATATGAAGAAACAGGACAGATGAAAAGAAGATGTGTATCGCAAGTAGTATTGGCGATCCATGGCCCCTATGCTTATTTTAGAGGTAGTCGATAATATATACAGAGTAAAAAAATCGTGTCAAGGGAGGGAAAAGGAAACGGAGGAGAATAAAATTAATATCACTTCCATATATCATCCACCGCTTCATTTCTTTGAAGGAAAGACGATGCCAAAATGAGCTCATATTTATCATATTCCCTAGTTTTTCCTTATCAGTTTGGGGAATTGACATAAAAAACTTTGTTGCTCTGCTCAGCCAGTTATTACGCAGCTCAATAAAGCTGCGTAATAGGATCCCTCTACTCACTGGGAGAATGTCCGTCCGTCCGTCCGTCCG
>JAQGAH010000243.1:0-55663 GCA_034696885.1 Lepidocyrtus paradoxus | reverse complement strand
ATAGCCCCTTTGATTCAGACACAAGTTGTCCGTTTCTATATAGAACATAAGTACAAAAAAGAAGAGCTTGACCCTCCGCAATTCTGGTTTCTTTTAATTATTGCTATTTTTTCTACTTATAATTTTACCTGATTACTGATCACTAACCTAACATTATAAATAAATGACATGAAATTGTATAAATATTAAGTAACAAAATATATTCAATTTATTACATAGAAAATAAGATGTGAACACATTTTAATTAATTGAATACATAATACATTCAGCATTACGAGGATGACAGATTTGGGAAAGAAATGACAACACTTTTTTGAGGATCTACTATACTTATACAGGAGTTCCACGATACCGTTCTTCTGGCGGGTATACGATGTACGTCACTTTGTCCCAAGATAAGGAGGCTGAGGTGAGCAGATAATCTGTCAAGACGATGGCTTTATAAATGGGTCGAGGCAGCAATCTCTTCAAACTGAAGTAAGCCGGAATTCTGTCAATCCCAATGGAGTCATACGGAAGGAAGAGCTGAATGATGTTCCGTAGCAGGAAGAAGAATCCGACGACAGAAATCAAGCTGATCATGGCGACGATGGGCCACTTTGGCAAGTGATCGAAAGCTTTGGCGAACCGGTTTGACCATCCTGGGGCAATGGAAGACGTGCAAAAACAAAACAAATATATAAATTGCTAAATGAGCCTAAAATGAAACGATTTTTTTTAAATATTGAATATTCCTCATGAATTCGTTAACTTACTTGTGATCCACTTAAAATTGAGCTTTTGGTTATTCCTCTTCTTCTTCTGACGCTGTCGAAGAACCTCCATCCGTATTTGGTAAAGATCATTTTCGTTCAAATGGTCCCCAGAGCCACGCCCATTATCTTGAGAGAGATACTGATACTGATTACTGGATTCCTCCGATGAGTCCTGAAACCGGCCCGGAAAACAATGGTCCGAAACTGAAGAGTCCTTCAGATCCTGAAGCCGGTCTTGAGAACTTTGGTGCTCCTTCCATCGCCTCAGCTTTGCAGCCCGTTTCTGCTTACCACCCATGATGACACGACGGAAAAAGTACAAAATATAAAAAGATTAACTTTTGATTCAAATACTGCCTGTTTTTCTAAAATGACATGCCAGCAATCCATCTGTTGCACCCCAAACCCAAAGAATTGTGCGTAATGTATCAATACGACCTTTAAACTTAACATTTAAAATAAAAATACCATAGCAACTTCCTACATGTAGGATGAACTTACTGTATGATTTTTAGTTTCCATGACCAGTATGACATGTACCAGTTGGATAAGCCGCAGGTGCTTGGATAAACCCGAAGTAACCCCACTTGGCATTGCTTGATAATTATTATATTTGTAACCATCCAATCGTTACCTTAAATCCATCATGATCATCAATCTTAACGAACACAATATATATTTAAGTCTAAATTTATCCCATCTATAAAAGCTAAAAAAGCTAAAATTATAGTAAAAGATAACTAAATTATATAAAAAATTATAGTAATATTAATATATTTTGGTATTATTTTGCACTCTGTAACAAGTCATGTTCCATGTCATATGCGGATTTGCAATAGTATCCACTTCTAATTTCACCCAGAATTCCGTTATCTGCATCCGAATCGGAAAAAGGCGATTCCCATGTATCACTGTCTCCGCTCATAAAAAGCAGATTGCATCACGTCATAATAATAATAATGTTCCGTTCGACAAAAACTGGCGAAGACAACTTGGAATTTCCAATCCAATCCGACGCGTTTCCAAGAGCTGCGGAGCCAATAATGGGATAAGCAAAAACATGATGATTATTATTACGGGCTGAGCTCGTAAATTGATGCTGAATAATTTTACACTCGAGTTTCCTTAATAATTTAGGAACTCATGTTTAAAAATTGTCATGTTGCTTGCCTAGACCATTCCAAGCTAAGGCGGAAACGAGAGTCATTTTCATTGGCAAGCGTCTCAAGCTACTCAAAATCCATTTTATCGGCCCGTGTTATAAAACGGCTTTCCCAACTTTCGTGATAAGAGTAACATGACATAAGATAAGTGTTTAAGCCTTTTCCCCGCGTCCCCCTTCTGTCAGGTGTATTATGTCTTTGGAGCATTCTCAGAAAAAAAATCGCATTAAGTCTGGCTCATTTAAATATTATTCGCAAAGCCATTTCACCTCTTCCCTGGTGTCAACTTGAAATCTGATTTCAAATTACTCACACGCATTATAAAAATTATAGCTGAACGGAGTACGGGAAATGGAAGCACGTCATCGTAAATAATATTTTTTTTCTTATCGATGATGGTCAGGGCGGTGGTGGAGGGAGGGGAGTGATTTATTGCAAATTACAATACATAAGGATATTACAAGGACTTAGAAGAAAGTCACAAGATAAAAAACAAGACTCTGACAACGCTACTTTTTCTTCCCCTTTATAATCTCAGGAGCTACTCAATTCACATCGAAATTAACAATCTCGTCAGAGGACTCTGAATCAAATAATTTCATGTCCTTGTCCTCCCGCTCTGTTTACTTTAATCGGCCATGAGAGCAAACATCAATGGAGGGGAGAGGGGGCTAAGATGGATTAATTACAACAAAAAATTATGGAAGATGCACCTGTGACAACACCATTTTCAAGACGTTATATCTCTATCCTATTTTTTATACCACCCTGTCTGATGATGATGATACTGATGGGGATCTGATCTCTTACCATAATTTAAATCGCAAAATGCAAAGTTTGGAGTACCGTGAATGGGAGGATTTCGAAATTACACTGTAAAGCCATTAGCTATATAATATTGAATTTGAATAGAAGACAATATGACAACTTGTATAATGTCTTGTTACTACCAAGCAATATAATAGGAAGTGCAGGTGGTCCTTTTTTCATGCAATTCCCCTTTACTATTTTTATTCTCCCAATTTATTGCAAACCTTTAAGACTCTATAGCTTATCGGGAGCAGCGAGGAGGAGGATAATGGATGGAGGATGCTAGTCTGGCATGATGAATACAGTCGTTTATATTGGGAAAATAAATACAATATGAATTATAGTTATGTTATGGGGGGAACTCAAAGCAAACACGATTAATATGCATTATGACTTGGAGTAACTTTTTTTTTATGTTGAAGCGTTTTTTATATCTATTACGGTTACACTTCAAGTGGAAAGATTTGAGATGTATGTATTACCGTTTAATTTTTTTGCTGTCCCCGGAAAGAGTTCTGAAGATGAAGAATAAGATTTTTTCTTCTCAACTCTCAAGTCAAACCCTTGAGCTTGGCATTTGTGCCAAAATAATATTATTTTCCGAGTCAATGACCTCCACTGCGGGATTAAAGGAATATGGAGGAACTTATAAGAAATTTTTCATCTTGCTGCGGTTAAATAACCGGTGCAAAGGGAAGTTTCACATGGGCTGAGACACGCTTTTGAAAAGGAATATTTTTTTGCAAAAGTGCACCCACCTACCATATACTCCCGGCACCGGCCTTCTTCTGTTTCAATGTTGGCCTTTGACCGGTAAAGTAAAAAATTGGGAATAAAAAAGTTTTATACATTTTTTTAGAGAAATCACATGCTTCGCGGATCACAGAAATGTCAGGAAATTATTTCAAGATTAGCACTTTTTTTCAGCAGATTCCCATCCCATTTGCAGTAGCTGATAATCAGCGGGAGGAAACGAGTTAGGTATGCTCGGAGATTATTCTGAGAAAGCGTCAATTTTTAACGAGACAGGTGCATGAAATTGTAGACTAATCCGGTTGGATATTGTCAGATTGCCCACTAATCAATTATGATCATATTACCGTGATGGCGTGTCAATTAAGTATAGCAGTGTTGGAATTAGCATAAGTTCACATATTTTTTCAACATTTGTTGAGCAAGACGGATATATTCTATCTGAATTAATCATCAGATCTGAATAAACAGTTTTTTAAACTGGAACATTCATAATCTGATCTAGAAACAAAAATCATACGCCCATCTCGGGATAATTGATGTGAGTTTATAAAGAAACTACAAAATACTGATTAACATAATACGGGACAACCTTTTTAGCTTTCATCTGCTCAACTTGATTTTACTTTTGAAAAAGACTAATTACCTACACACTTGCTCATTGTTTCACCTGTCATTCAGCCTTCCACTCCCGATTGGAAATTTTCCGTTACGAAAGCTCAAGTTTAAAATCCTCATATCTTTCAAGATGAGAAATCTGAGCACAAGGATTCTTCTGGAGGCTCATATCCCAAGTTATTTTCTTTTTCCTTTCAGACAAAAGTCTTGATTAAAATGCGAAAAACTGTTTGGAGTAGTAGTTCGAAGCAATGATAAAAACAGGCAGTTTTCTTGCAGCACACTATCAACAAAACATGGCATGTTTGCAATATCCATCCCTGCCTCTCGATATCCCCTCCTCGGTTCGCTTTCTCTTCGACAGCTCCTCCATCCCAAGTTGGCAACGGGATTCTAATCTGATCCAAAAATAGTTTCATGTTACAATCTTCAATTTTCTGTTTAGGTGGAGAGGCATAGGGAGCATGATGATGATGATGGCAAGTAGGGAAAAAATATAATGGTGATAATCGTCGTAAAAATCACTTCACGCTATTCATTCCTTCCAAATTGGACGGAAGAAGCTGAGGATGAAGACACGAACCAGTGCACAAAGAATAGGGGAAGCCATGAACGATACTGTCAAGATGAGTTCCTACTGAAAAAATATATCAGTTGACATAAGACACAATGCATCGCCTTCTTCCCAACTTCTGCTAAAGTCATTTCCCTCTCCTTCCCCATTTTGCTTGTCGAGCTGGTGCGTCGTGTTTTAACCTAAATGACTTAGCCAACGAAGATGTACGCATTCTTTGGGAAAATTTGGAGAAGACAATTTACAATAGGAAATGGAAATAGTGGCAGAGATACCAAAGTATTTTAACGAAGAAAAGATCTTTAAAAACAACAACTCGGAAAAACAAGGAGACTTTGCCAGGAGCTCGTATGACCATGATCGTGAATTCATGAAGATGACTTTGGAGTAACCTCTGTTTCACTGACATTATTTCCCTTGGATAAAGAATATTTGAAAAATAATGACTTTGAAAATATAAAACAATTCAAACTAGCAATTAATTAGCAAGGCTAACTTGGATTTCCGTTGGAACTCCGTTTACGCTTGAATACAATTTGCTAATTAATGCATAATAAAATAATATGGAATCGGCACGCAAGTTCCTGCTAACATCTCTTGATCGATCTGCTTCCAATCATATCTTACTTCAAATTGGATGTTTAGTGACGCTCCACTCATTTCAAATGCCTATTGGCCTATTTACTTTTAAAGGTTAGCATCATCAGGTAAATGAAACGTAAACGATGAAATTAATACAAAGATAAGTCTGTTTGTGCTAAATGAAGTGGGATGAGTGAGTTTTATCAACTTTCCGACTATGACGATGTGAAATGGGGCCTCTGGAACTGACAGAATTATGATGATTTCGCATGAATGATGAGTAGCGAGAAATCTGGGTATAACAGGTTAAAATGGGTTTCGGGGCACGGAAATGGGCCGTTGCCGTTTTAAAGCCCAACGCACAGATCGTTTCATTCATCACTTTCTTCTCCCAGGATATTTTTCTCTTCTAATATGGATTATGTTAATGTCATGTCACATGTTATGTTATGCAATCCGTCAACATCTGTCCCCTAAATGACAAAAGTAAACTTTGAAAGATGAATATTAGCCAACATGCATGAGTTGTGCGTTGTTTTTGGAGGGTACATCAAGTACAATAAATATTTTGAACTGGGGGCTGCTGACTCCTCACTTTTTTCCATTTTTTTCCCACTTGACTTAATGTTTCAGCAAATTTGCAAGCCAATAATTTGAGAATGATCGCGATAATATTTACTTTGAATGTGTTTTCTAAATTGTGGGCGGAGCAAAGTTTTTAATAAAGGAGCAAAAGCTTTTTAACACGTTAACAAGCCGCTATGAAATTATTTAGTTATAATGACATTAATTTAACTGGAAGATTACTCAGTTGTACATGTGTCGATAAAATTTCATTATATTAAATATTAAAATCCCAACTTGTCACTATAATACATACATATTAATTAGGGAGCAGTGAACCATGTTCTTGTGACTATTCGAAGGTCATGGGAAAGGGAAATGCACACTTTTGACATAAAATCCAAGGCTGACCCTTATTTTCAGTTGCGCCAAACATCATCCAATCGAACAGATACATTTTATCGCCTTCCGCTCTAAATATAAATCGTTTGTCAAGCTCGCCGCAACTTACATAGCCTGAGTGACAACACAATCGGGTATTTCAAGTGGAGGATCACGTTGAGTGAAACAAAGAGTCACGCCATTTGTGCAGCTCGAAATCACTATTTTATTCTTGCTCTTCATCTCTTGCAATTTACAATTATACAACCAAGCTCGCCTTGTGTTTTGTTACCATCATCAAGCTAAAGATTACACAATGCGATGACGGCATTGCATTGATCATGATGTTGACGATGATGATACCGGCTTTGCATTTCATTCTTCCGGAATCTGCAAATTAGGAAAGGAGAAAGGGAGGAGTGGCAGGGTAGTGGCGTCCATTTGGCAATAACAAACAAGAAAAAAAAACCTCGTGAAGGAATTTGTGAAAACACAAAAAAAATCTTTTTAAGCTCGACTTATCAGGACTCATTTATCTGCTCATTATTCTCTTATAAAAATGTCTTCTATTCCATACAATTCGGTAGAGTGCACATGGCATATACTCCATATGTACTCCGATGCATCTTTGCGTTTTACAACAATTTACCCAATAAATCCTTTTTGCTTTATACTATAAAATGCGTAATTTACTTGTTAATCTTGAGAAAAGAAATCGTGTATTTCCCTTTTGTATTCACGATACATCTCCATTCGGGAAAGCTTCCACCGGCTCAGATCAGGGTACTCCAGAATAGCAGTCCAAAAATATCTTCCGATTTTGAGGCGGGTCTGTGACTCTTGTCTTACGACAGTTTTCCCCCCTACTTTACCCTCTCCATCTTAACAATTCACCGGAAAAAAACTTGCCTAGCATGAACAGTATCTCTTTTAATTCTCCATCTTACCCTCTACACTCCATTATAAAGACATGTTCGAGAGCTCTCTCTCAGGTTCAGGAAAAAAGTCACTTTTTATTGTCGATACAGTCTAAAGCAACTACAAAAAAATTGTATTCAACAGTTCTTGTTTCCTTTCTGTCTTTCTATCCCAATCCATGTCGCTTTCCTTGGGAAATACGCAGTGAGAAAAAATGGAAACAGGAGGATTCGAAAAGACAACAAACTAAAAATAGTTGCTTTTGACTTCTCTTTCCTCGTCATATACTTACCTCTGCACCGAATCCCTTCTTGTTCTGAAACGCATAATATCATTATTATCCTCCGCCTTATTATTCGTACCCGAATACCCGTATTCCATCTTGAGAATCTTTCGGAATAGTCATTGCCCCGCTATACTTATTCATTAAATGGTTAGGTGATTGGAAGTGATATAACTTTTTGTATGTATTTATAACGTTATGTTCGTTGTCAAATGGCAACTTCCAATCTGTTGGAATGCGTGTTTAAGATGGTGCTTGCTCTGTAAGATATAGTTCATGTTCCATCTATTCCAGACACTGACTTGATGTCAGTTCACATAAGCCTTTTCTGACTTGCTAAAATATTATTCATCAGTAAAGAAAAGCTCTTTATTTTTCCCTGTCGTTCGTTTCTTTATCGAAGGGAGTTTTTTTTTGAAACACTGCTTATCGATAGAAATTTCCATCTTCTTCCGTTTCGCTCCGCTTCCTGCTTGATACTTTTGTGCCGTTTGAGTAGTGATTAGGGCGACATGTTCACTCACTCTGTAGCTGTGAGCTATTTGGAATATAAAAAAATATGGGAGGATATTGGGTTGGCTTTTGGAAATGGCCGGAGAGCAATAGAGTCAACAGGCAGTATTCGAGGAGCAACGGGAACGACGGAGATAGGTACAGATTGAAATTTTTTTGGCACTGGACCATTTGTTGGAAACGGGAATAACAGATTAGAAGGATATACGTGATGATGATGAGGTTTGGAAGGAGCGAGAAGGAGTGAAATTAAAGATGGTGATATATCCTGTTTGGCTCAGCAAAATTCTAGACCCATTCCCCTTTTATGCAAGATCGAAAGGTTAAAGAAACCGGTTGGGTTTTTGACAGAAAGGATAACAGTAGGTATTGTATTTATCACCGGTTTTAACTTGCTCATCCTTTATCTAATCATAATACCTAAATATAGTAATTTAAATTTTTATTGCGCCATGGGTTAATTCAGTTAGCCGAGACAAGTAATAATGCATGGAACATTAAAGCAATTTCAAGCCAGAAGAGCTCTTTTCATCTATGTAGATTTGGAAATCCTGCCAAGCAGATTCCAATTCCAACGTATTTCAAATTTTAAAGCAACGGTTATATCTAAAAGTATGCAAGGCGGGGCAAACTACTGCTTTTAAATACAAAAAGAAATTTAGGACATTTTCATTTAATAAGTATTTTGCCCAGTCCTGGTAATATGCAGCATTTGCTCCCTTTGTGTAAATATTATAGTATTTAATGCTTATTTGACCTATGGCAAAATTTAATTGTAAATGTAGCAGAATTAACATACAATACGAGCACCAACAACTGTTACGAAAACCATCCGCCAGTGTTTACTCACGGGATGCTGATGATGAAGAAGAGGATCTATCAGTGAGTTATCTCCTCTCATCCCAGCTCCCTTTCCGGTACATAGCCATGGCATGACTATTCTGAGAAAAATACTGGGCCGGTAAATGGAGGAATTATGTAAGTCTGACTGTATCACTATTAGGTATTACACAGGGGCATAGGAGATGACGAGCCGATTAAAAAGATTTGATTTTTTCCATCTATCCTCCTCACCAAGATAAGATACAATATGTCTCATTAGAAGAATGAAATCCGCCTGTTCAAGCTTTTCTTTTGGATCATTCCAATCTACACAATGCATTGTAGAACTCCCAGGGAGTGGTGAAAAGACCGGCTTCGGGGTCTTGGGTCGAGTATAGGAGGCTTCCATCCTTGTAATTCCCCTTCTCGAACTTCCATACTGCAACGTGTGCAGTTAAGTATTAAGTTCGAGTCATACATAACTATAGATATACCAAGTCACTTGAAGCTATATACATATATGCATGTCTTGATATTTTCCCCCCTCCACAATGTGCGACAAAGATCTAGAGAAATAGCATCTTCCTAATATCGGATGGTGGTGATGATACCGGAGCTTCGGTAGAAAGTTGGGTGTATCCTCAGGTTCAAATTTAGTTTGCCAGTTGAAATCGTCCGTGTGTGAACAAAAGCAAGTCGCCCTACAAAACAAAAATTTTCAAAGACTCACGCAAAAACTTTCCAATCTCGTCTAGATTTTTCTTTTCTCAAAAAGAAAATCACCTTTTAATTAAAAACCGCCA
Source organism: Lepidocyrtus paradoxus (assembly GCA_034696885.1). NCBI lineage: Eukaryota > Metazoa > Arthropoda > Collembola > Entomobryomorpha > Entomobryidae > Lepidocyrtus > Lepidocyrtus paradoxus. The sequence goes on along the minus strand of JAQGAH010000243.1, from coordinate 46,124 downwards.
AGGTTAACAATTTAAAAAAAATGATTACTCATTATATTACATTGCAATAAGCTGGAAAAGTTATACTAAAATTTGATATTTTACATATTTTTATATTTTCATAATTCCGTTCTGTGCAGATGGCTATGTCAGAATTCCGTCTCGCTAAGCTCCTCTATGTATTCGAGCGATTTTTTGGTAAGTGATCAAAGTGGTGGAGAGTTACAAGAAATTTAGCAACAAGTGTGCCCATTTTGAAAATTGAAAAGTGATTCCAATGAGGAACCAGATTGTTGAGGGGAAAGTGCTAAAAAAATTGTTCTCTTTATCTGAACAGATACCGATAAGTCCGGAACCATTGAAAAGGAGGATTTCGTGCTCGCCGTAAACGTAAGACTCAATAACTCAAACATAATTTCATGATTTAATGATCCCCATAAAAAAATATGAGGATGTGAAGCTGTCGATGTGGATAAATGGGGGAAGGGGCGAACATACGAGAAAAATTATGTCTTCCCAAACATGTTTGCTAAGCAGGATTATTTTATGATTATTACCAAACCGAAGATAGACTCATTCCGAAAAAAACTGTTTTGTTTAGATTACTTTTTTTACACTTTCCCATTCCACTACATCTTTAGCTTAGGCATGAGGCAGTGGGTTCAACCACATAGGTTGGAGGCGTCAAGTTTCCGGTGAAAAAATATACGATTATCATCATCATACTCACTATCATCCTCACGATAAGATGTGTGAAGGGGAAAGGATGCAATTCTCTGGTAAAAAAATGAAACAGTGCCAATCCAATGTACGGACCAGGACGAAAATAATTTGTAACGAGAGATAGAGCAGTGCAAGAAGGAAGCAGAGTGCTATATTTTTTATTAGATTTTCTTTGCTCACTTCGAAATATGCTTCACACTCTGAGCGTAATGCATGCATGTAATCAAATGAGAAGGAAAAAGATAGGCTTTCACTATTTTCATGTAATGCTTTTTATAAGTGACAAAGAAAGATGTACATAGCTAGTGGAGCCGGCAAAGAATGAGCTAGAATTTAGCAGAAATATAGTCATAAATGATCGGGACGGGATGACGGGATTATGGCGGTGTGGTGGTTGGGTCAACTTTCGTGAATTGAGAATCTTTTACGTACTCTGTTCACTGGGAAGAGGAAGGGAATGAGGCGTAAATGTCAAATTGGTTGATATTGGGGAAATAAATATTGATGGGATGGAGTATTCCTATATATGGATTTGTTAGGATTGGATGTAAAGCGCTTTTATTTTCAGTTGAGATAAATATGTATGAGTCAGAGAAAATGGAAGAGTCTCAATCTGCCCCTGAGCGTCAATGATGACTAACTTTCACTTTTCCTTTGTCTCTTCAGCAACTTTGCAAAATCCGAGGATGGCCAGACTCTGACCCCAAGTTTGCAGCTACCCAGGCCAAGTTCATGACTATGTGGGATGTGCTGAGGAAGCGATGCTACAAGGAAGATAATGAAAGGGTAATTGAAGGATTTCATAAAAAAATATTGTAAAGTCATGATTATCAGAACGATTTCATAACTAACAAGTTATTGTAATCTTGATATTCAGATTTCCCCAGAAGAATTCTGTCAATTGTGGAGAAACCCGGACAAGATTGAAGACTGGGAGAGAACCTACATGGATATCATGTTTGACCTTCAGGACACATCTGGTACGAGTCGTCCTCATCCATTTAAACATTTTCTTTCGAGCTAATGGATGCTAATGGGCGAGCATTTAAATCTCATGACAATATTTCCCTGTACAGGTGACGGTGTCATTGACGAGGACGAATTCGTTGGTGTCTGTGACTCATACGGAATCAACTCTGCTGAGAGCCGAGCCGCTTTCCAGACTTACTCTCACGTACGTTCCCAACCATTATCTCCAACCTACACACAAACTTAGCAAGCCCACATATAAAAGCTGTTAATCCGAAAACTCAATTTTTACCTTTCAATTTTCTCTGAACATCCATTTTCTCCCCTTTTCAGCGTGGCAGAGTGGCCGTTGATAAGAAGTATTACGAGAAATTGTGGAGGGAATACTTTGGCTCAGACAACCCAGCCGAGATGGGCAACTTCATGTTCGGAAAGACATCCTTCACAGACTAAACATCTTCGGAACAAAAAATATATGCTCTTCTTATAATATTCTTCTCTTAAAAAAACAACATCTTTTCGTCTTGCTCTAAAACAATCAAGGCTAAACAATAATCCAGCCTGTTTGATATACATGAAAAGTAAGCCATTTCTCTCTCCTCCCCACATAAAAAAAATCCTGTCAGATAAAGCCATTAAAACTAAATGAGCTACAGGAGCATAAAAAAACCTTCCTCTTTGCAGTAAAAAAAAACATCAGAAAAGAGACTAACTTTCTTTTTGCAATTTGTTTTTGCAGATCTTATACTATTCTACTATACTGCCAGGACACACTGCATCCATCTTACAAGTTGTACTTTTTAGTTTGTAAACTACATAAAATCCACTTGTAAAAAAAATGTAATGGTGTAATATGTATTATTATAAGCACTATATTTTATTGTAAAGAAATCTCTCTTAATTTATTACTTGAACAACTCAAATCACACAAATACAACGACAAAAAAGCCATAAATTCTAGTTTTACCGAAGAAACGGGGCAATCTGCAACAGCTACAACGACAAGATGCTAATGCTCCAATTACAGGTTTAAGTAATCTATAATTAATACACACTTTAAAAAAAATTGTCTCAAGTAGAGGATGGCACATGGATGCATGAATGGATTTATGGTCTTTCTAGGCTTCATACAAAAACTATAAATTTGACACTGGCAAAACTGAGAAAGAAATTCTGATCATATCACATCACCACAGGAGAACGGGACAGGCATCTTATTTAAATGTAAATTAATTGTTATAATTATTCAGCTTTTAAGTTTTACTATGTTCGTACATAATTACTATACTGATTATGGTAAAAAGGATCGTTTTGATTTTGTTTTGGCAAATATATGTTTTGGTCTCTCATCCCTCTCCGTTATACTGTAATTGCATATTTAGTTGATTAACTTTATTTTCCAGAGTGAGAAAAACAGATATGGAGATATGCCCCGTGAAAAAGAAGACATGATATGGGTTACTCTACGCTAAGGTGAATGTGTCTCAATTTAGCCCTGATTACTTTTACGCTGATGGAATAAATGTCCTAGTTTACCTTTTTACCTTTTCATAATTAATTAATTGTTACTGTCAGACTATAATTTATGGGAAAAGAGAAAATAAAGATGAATAAACAAATGCGGACCATCATCCCTTAATGTATGGTTAGAGAAGTAAAAAAAATCAACTGGAAGGTTAAGACCAGCACAATTATGCTCATTCGCTATCCAAACAACGACCATTGATCTGGAGTAAGATATTTAATTAGATTGAAGTTTAAAGAATCAGATTTGTAGGTATTTTTAATTTTTTTATTTGCGTTAAATCAATATTTAAATATGTTTCATCCACAAACAAAGGAAAGGCCTTGAACAATTTAATATCTGAACGGTATATTTACATTTTCTACAAGGGCTACTTTGTAGCATTTTGATTAGGTACTTAAACGTAGACTTTATATTTGCCTCCCACTCCTTCAGTGCGTAATATTCTACAATTCTAAACAATAACTGAAGGTAATTTTCTATTAAATTAAGAAGACAAGCAGGACTGATCATTTCCATCGTACGCGTTCTGATGATGATCCCTGCTACTTGTTCCATCCATGCTCATCTTGACTTTTGAAATGCTTCTTGAGAAAAGGGCCGGAAACTTACTTGACATCTGTCGTATCAACTCGTGTTCCGGGACAGCCAATGGGTCCGATTCGAGGAGAATGCTCAATAAAGCCGTCCGCACATCTGATAAGCCGAAACTGGAGGGGAGACTTGGAAGGAGAGAATCCAGCACCTGGGCAAAGCCCAGTCTACAACTTCCTGCGGGATTGAAGAGTAAACCCTCTGTGATGATCTGGAGCAACTTTTTCTTATCTGAACTGCCAAAGAGGCTGGCTGTCTTCTGGCAGAGACAGATATCACTGAGCATTTTGAATACTAAACGGGATCCAGGGTTGAATGTTGATTGTTGGGTATGGTCACGGCCATCGGGTTCGGATTGTATTGGGTCATGCGCCTTGTTGAAGAGTTCGATGAGTACAGTCAAAAATCCGCGAGGTCGCAGTCTCCCTTCCGCCAACACTTTCAATACAAGATTCTCCCTAGAGGGATGAGTAAACTGTAGGTTGTAAACCAAAAGTAGGTTGACCATCGATAAGAATCTGTCATCCGCAATCTTGTCACATTCATGTTCACCCTCGCTCATGAAAATGCTCTCAATTTCTGTCAAGATAAAGTTGACAAATCCGGTTCCAAGAATTTGAAAGTGTGTGTTGGGCATGGGTTCACCACATGAGAGAAGGGATTCCAACACGTTCACAAGTGGGAGAAATAGCTTCGGCTCCTTGCCTTGAGCTCCAGTTTGAGCGATGAGGTCACGAGCGAGAAAAATGGGAAGAGGGCTTGAGAGCAGAGGGCCACGCCCTTTCTTATCAAGTGCTAAAATGATTAGGAATATATCCAACATCCTTTCCTTTACGTTGCTTGGGCTTTCCAGGCTGTACAAGTGGGCAAAGTCCTGGGAAAAGGAACGCTGGCCTAGTTGCAATAGCTGGGTCGTGTGAACTGCGTCACAATCGACGAGGGCTTTCCGGAGCTGATCCAATTTCTTTAGAAGATAATGATACTCAGCTGGTGGGCCATTTGCTCCACTGGGTTGTCTTATTCCAGATTTGATCCCAGCTCTACTCAACTTTGCCAAGGAGGTCATTACTCTTTCCAGCTCGCTTACGGCTTGTCCAGGAACGGGAGAGGAGAGGGATGACAATGTCAATTTTTCCAAGAGGGACTCCACCGGTACAGGGATTTTACTTGTGCTGTCTTTCATGCATTGAAATACTTCTGCAAGCAGGTTTTCAGATAAGGCAGGATTTAGACCACTCGTCTCTTGAACGACGTTGACTAGCGAAGACTTTATCGCTTGGAGGGAGGGTGAAGGGGATGCAAAATTCCTGCATAGATTATGGTCCGATGTGGAAGAGCGGTCTTTGGCATGCTCATCCCCTTCAAACGCTGTTCTTACGGAGGAGTCAGAAGCATAATCGTCATTGTCCATCTCTGTCTCATACTGTCGAGGCTTTGGAGGCCGGGTGCTCTTCTCTGGTTGACGGCCAATTTCCAGATCGGACTCGGATCCAACTCGTCTCATGTCACGGGGCCCAGCTAGGACATTCCTTCTTTGAAATCCCCTACTATCCAGATGCTGTTCACTGGTTGTCCTTCTTGCATTACTGGAGTTCAACTTCCACTGAGGAGGGTGGTGGAACAAAGCCCTCATTTCATTTGCTCTCTGGCGAACTATCAAAGGCTCCTCCCTGACATGGTCCCTCAGCCTTTCTAGACTGGAGGCGCTAGAGAATTCATGGTATCTGGCTTTCACCACAGCATCAACGAGGAAGGACTGGATGAGGTTGGGATTGGTACAGTGATCATGAGGCTCGACGAAGGATTTTGGGACGTAGCCCACTCTCCCCATGATGTCCGCTACTTGAAGCCATTCCGGATCCTTCTTCAGCACGCCGAGGAAGAGGAGACTCGCATTGTGGGAGAAGGCGAGGGTGTGATTATGGTCCTCTGGACGCGGCTCGAACGTATACAGTCCACGGAGCAGCATTTTTTAAATGTAACAGGGACAGACTTTTAAAAATTCGCAAGTCTTCAGCCTTAAAACGCTTCTTTCACAGTTTCGGACTTTTAAGCGAAATCTGGACAATTTCCGATTTGCAGTTTCATTTCATAATGTCCTTAGTCAAAGTGACCTTCTTCAACTTACTTACTTTCTCCAAGTTGCATAACAACCATTTGCCAAAAACTCCCGAATTTCCATAACGCTGACGCTATAGTTCTGACGTTGATGAATGATGATCACACATCTAAGTAAAGATCAAGCACCTACACTCAAAATACGATGATGACGATATTCAGCTGGGTGGGCGTGTGACATAACATAACTGTGAACAAAGGATGATAGATATTATCAGACTATTATCGAAAAACAAAACTATTAAAAATAAGATGCGCTAAATGCTTTCCAAAAGCAAAACTGATCATCCCATAACATTTTCAACAAAAGTAGCACAGAAAACGTTCAGTTTGGAAAATATAATTTGTTTTCAACGAAAACAAACTCGCCAAATCAGCAGCAATAAAAGAAATTTCACGCCTTGCAAAATCCTTTCCAGATAAATGGTGACTGATTAGTCAGAGATATTTTGAGCTGAGTTGGTTTTGAAACTGGAAAAAAAACGACTGGCTTGTTTAAAAAAGGTTTACCTGAGTTGACGACACTAACAATTACAGACATAAGTAGGTAGTTAATATTGGTATTGGTAAACTTAAATTATCGGAATTACTTCACCTATGATTCATTGTTGCCTCGTTGTAAGCTCATGAACAATATATGTAAATGTACCTAAGCTTTGAGGAAATCCCAACGAATATAAAATAAAATCACCTACTTATTTTCATTCGAAAAAGATAATTTGCTTACGTTTAATTTTGATATATATTAATGGGGAATCCTTCCCCACCCCAACTCTCATTCAGCGTTTGAGTCTCCGACAGAATCGTAGTGTGACAGAGCGCTCAATTTGACAAGAAAATATTTTTTTTTGCTAAAACGTTTGAAAAAAGTTCATAAAAATGACGGGGAAATTTATTCTAACCCTTCTGCTTTTAGTGGGAGGAGCTGCTGCTCAACGCACCCAATTAATAAGATTTTTCACCCAAGCCGACTGCAAAATTCCAACCGGGAATACTGTGGTTTATGAAGATTTTAAAGCAAAAGGAAACGTATCGAGAGCTGGTGTTGGAACTGTACCTTTCCTATCTTACTGCGTATTGGGAGGAGTGTAAGTTGGACGAAAATTATAATTTGATATCAATTTAACTAAATCCAGACTAAAACTACTTGAAATTCTGTTTTAGTTGGAGGGTAGAACTGGCCTGGGTGCAAAGTGTCTCGGATTTCAGCATCGCTATCGGGGACTACTGCACAAGTTGCATAAGCAGGGTTCAAAACAGTAAGCAATGGGGAGGGATTCGACCCATCGCTGGCAGCGACCTTACCAAGCCCTCCATAAGCCTGTATACAGATAGGGACTTTGGGGGAACAGAAATCGAAATCAACGGTGATCAATATACCTTCGATACGACGAGAAGCTTCCTGTCCTTAGGCTTCACGAGTTGGAGTAACTGGACCTGGCAAGCATATGACATGCCTCGATGGCGTGGGAACTCAACTTGCCTTAGATCATCCACGTCAGAAGAGATCACCCTAATTAATCCCACTTCCATTAATATCGGCTCTCTCAAACTGGGATGTAGTCGGGCAGGCCCTCCTCGATACAAAGAGGTTGGACTTTTGTTCGCCATCATGTTTGCGTTTCTGGTGCCATGTCTGGCCGTCATCTTATGATTAGTGTATTGGGCAAAGACAAGTAGCAGATCGAGCTCGGGAAGGATATCTTAAGAACAAAATTCGTATCCATTCATTTAAGATTCTTTAAAGTTTATCATCCAAACCAAATAAAAATGTACAAATAACCAGAAAAAGACCAGATTTCATGAAGCTACCATTTTCATAGTCATTTCATCTTCATACAAAAAGGTCTCCTCTTTTTTCGATCGTTCCTTTTCTCAAGTACAAAGTACAAGGATTCTGGTCCTGAGATATGGACATCCGCGGGAATGACATAATAGCTCATGCTGAGAATCCACCTAATCTGGTCCCCTCTCGTTCTGCTCCTTCTTTGCCTATGATGATGTGTGAAGTTAGTTCCACACCAGTGTAAATAGACAGCTTGATAATGATGATATGTGTGAGGCAGTTATAAATAAATTAAGTCTAGTTTCGTGTAAATGACCATTGTCATCAACCAATTTAGAATCTGTACGGGTAGTTTAGTTGTTTTTATATTGATTTTTATACTTATAAATTTACCATGTTACATGGACTCAACATAAAGTTATGAAGCTTTCACTTGATTAAACATTGTAATCTTATCTGTCTGATGATGATAAATTGATAACATTCTGTTGACTGTCATATGAGAAAGTAGATACAAAAAATAAAAGCCTTTTTATACCTTACTGCGTTTCAGATTTGTTGCATGGTTTGCGATCTACACGGAAGATTCTTGTTGTTCCATGATCAGTGGCGAATATATTTTTGCTTGAAGTGATTTAAAAGTCTTCAATCCCACCTGTGACTGTGGTATAGAGATAAATATCAATCATGTCGATATACAGAAATTTAGTTTGGTATATGAAAGGACTGAAGGAATATACAAAGTAAGTTGACCTATGTCATTAGGTCCTTTAATTGGCATGTAATTTTTTTCCTGTTATTTTACACGATTATGTCATTTTTTCATTTCCTCCAGAACTGGGTACGAAGTCGCTTCTAAGCAGTTTAAGGCCGAGGATTTGGAAAATATTGACCTATCCAATAGATCATACATTATCACAGGTAGTTTTTTAAAGTACTTATCCTAACCGAGTATTATTGGAAAGTTAATGAGAATAATTTGTAAATGAGCTATTAAATACATTTATACAAGGAGCAAACTCCGGACTCGGTTATGAGTGCGCGTTAGCAATAGCAAAGAGGAAGGGCATAGTTCACTTGGTGTGCCGGAACCAGGAGCGTGCGGAAAAGGCCAAAGGTGACATTGTTGATGAGGCTAAAAACGAGAATATCTTTATTCACATTGTCGACATGTCAAAACCATTGGAGGTTATTGAGTTTACAACAAAATTCTCAGCAGTTAATGAAACTCTTCATGGTCTGGTAAGAACCAACTCCACCAACTCAATCATATCAACTTGTAATCAATTTTAGTAATGTTTATTATCAAGTTTCGTAATTAGATAAATAATGCTGGCTGCATGGTCAACACTAGAACCCAGACTGAGGATAAGCTGGACGCTAATTTCGCTACAAATACGTTTGGAACATATTTGATGACCAAGGGTCTCCTCTCGATTCTATCCAAGTAAGGAGAAACGGAAAACTTTTTTCATGCTAAAGGAAGACAAAATAATCTATTAAATTAAATGACAATGACTATAACTAATAGGTCGGAAGATGCAAGGGTGATCTTTGTCTCTTCTGGAGGGATGCTGGTCCAGAAGCTGGAGATTGAGGATTTGAACTTTGACAAGATGTGGAAGTACAATGGGGTGATGGCCTACGCTCAAAATAAACGGCAGCAGGTAGTCATGTGCGAAAGATTTGCAAAGAACTGCAAGGAAATATTTTTTGCCTCCATGCATCCCGGCTGGGCTGACACCCCTGCTGTGAGGTCATCAATGCCAGAGTTTTATGCGAAAATGAAGGCAAGTTGAAAGGAAATAGTTTTAATTTAACTTCCTCTAGTCCAATCAACTTTGGAAATAATTTTGCACAATTAATGCGTGAACTCTGTGGATTCTCACAGGAAAGATTACGCTCCGTAACAGAGGGGGCAGATACCATTATCTGGTTGGCAATTTCCCCATCAGTTAAGGAGCACCTTTCTGGATTATTTTTCCAGGATAGGTCACCTGTCGCCACCCATTTACCTTTGGCCTGGACGCACACTAATGATACGGAAAATGCTGAATTCATGCTGAAGCTTACTGCTCTTTCTGCAAGATTCCAGTCTAATTGAATCAAATAAGTATATAACAACCCAGAGTAATCATTTAATGCAAAGCCAAAAAAAAAATGGCGGTACAAATCAGATAATCATCAAAATCATTGTATTCTTCAGACTGATACAACAATATGCCAATTTACATATTTTGTTTAATAAATGCCTTAACTTGCTATAAGTGTGCTTTTGTATGGTTTGTAAAATTCACAATTTGTAAATGAACAATAAAAAAACTAAATTGGCAATCCTCATTCATTCGATTGGATAAAAACTGCCTGGTAACAACACGTAACGTATTCCAAGTGTCATATAAATTTTAAACTTTAAAGCTTTCATGATTTTTTTAAAATAAAATAATAAATTATTATCTCCATTTGCCAAAACCCCAAATGCTCTCTGGTGCAGTGATTGAGATAAGACTTCATCATGGCTGGCTATGGGCGCACGCGTGAATACTTGTCGAAAATCCTCGACTGGTCAATATTGGAGAGGCTCCATCTGGAGAAAACTGTTATCTATTTCCTAGTCTTTGATTTCAGCTTGGCCTTAATCCTCCTAGGCCCTTCGCTAGTCATTGAATTCCTCTATTTAAACCCAGTGGGTCGCGCCGGCTTCATCGATAACCAGTGGCTGCCCTACGTGGACATTTTTAGGTTTCGTCGCCACCAACCATGGGAGCAGGATACGCCTATTGATTGGGAAATTGAGGGTCGGGAGAAAATAAATGAGACGAGGATCCTTCTGGATAAGAAGTGCAGTATTGTCGACGTACATAGCGGGATACTGCATACTGACCATGGAGATTACCTGAAGGATGTTGCAGGCCACCCCAATGAATCCGGTTACAATTACAGACTCAGCTGGATGATTTCCTTGTTTTCCCATGCCGTTTTTATCATGTACCTAGCCGAGCCGCTTCACCTATTATCCCTGCGGTGGAAGAAGGAGAGGTCAAAGCTTATCGGGCTGTACTGTTGTGTCAGAACCATCCCTCCATTTCTATTTGTCGCGATAACTGTTTTGGCATGGACTGATGTGATGTGCGCGGTGGATGTCATTTATGGGGGTCATCCAGTTGGAACTTATCTTTTAGTCTTTACCATACTCTTTTGGATTTATGAGATATGCAAATTTTGTATCCTCATACTGTTCTGCATCGAGCTAAAGTTGGAGGACAGGAGGAATGAGGCAGCTCAAATGAAGCTGAAGAAGCTAAGAAGGAAAACTCCCAAAATAAAGACAACCGCTACGGTTGAGACACCTGCACCAAATGACAGTGCCAACAAAATGAGTCAGATCAAAACGAAACAAAGTAAGGATCATAGGTCTCCAGAGACGCCCCACAGCATAAGTGCTGACATTGACAAGGTTGAGAAAGAGAAAGGAAAGAAACATAAAGAGAAACATAAAGAGAAACATAAAGAGAAAATAGAAAGGTAGAAAGGGTCCGCAAGCTGGGAATCAACCTGATGACAAAATCCATGTGAGAGTTATAGCGAACGAGCGACGAAGTGGGAGGTCGCAAATTTTCTGGCGAGAGAGTCGGTCCTAAATAGACCGACAATTATCTTTAGCAAACGAATAATTGTAATAATTTTTAGGTTAAAATAACCCTTATTTAATCCGCCAGTTTTGTGTATTTAAGGGAAAGGTAAATATGTAGATACTATAATTGAAAGTAATTATGATGAAATGTGAAATAAATATTTTGAACTGAATAATCTCATGAACTGAACAAATAATTTTGAATTAAAGTTAAATACATCTTTTCAAGTATTATGTCGATTTTCTGTGAACAAAGCAATTTTAATCGAGTTTCTATTGCGTAAGTACAAAATTAAAGAATCAGTGGATCTTATTTACATGCTGCTTGAGTTTGAATTTTCGAGTGAAGCTTTTGAAGCACTTGTCACATTTAAAGAGGTCTTTCGGATTCTCCTCATGGGTCTTGAGGTGAACTTGCAGATTATAACCTTCCGAAAAGGAGCGCCCACATTGCTCACATTTGAATCTTTTTTCGCCTAAAAAAGTAAACAAGATATTTATAAATTAGCACATCAAGTTAAACTTGAAGTCTCATAAGTGTCAGCATGTTAAATATTTTTATGACCTGTGTGAATCCGGATGTGTCTATCCAAATGGGACTTTTGGAAGAAGAAGAGTGAAGGGCAGTAAGGGCATTTCAATTGCTTGACCCCCTCGTGAGTGAGCTTATGCGCGGCGAATGAACTATGATGGATAAACTGCTTCCCACAGGTGTGGCACTGGAACTCAAACTTTCTAGTGTGGATTCTTAAATGTCGCTCAAGCCCAGAATTTTGGGTGAAGGACTTGTCGCAGATTTTGCATTGAAATTTGGACTCCCCATTGTGGATGGAGACGTGACCTTCCAAACCCGCCTTGTGCCTATAGCTGACTCCGCAGATCTCACAAATGAATTTTCGCTCTTGATTGTGGGCTGCGACGTGGGTTCGGAGGGTTCGAACTGATCTGAAGGATTTATTGCAGGGGACGCATTGGAACTTTTTTGCGTTCTTGTCTGTGGAATGATTGCTTTCTTTGGAGGTGGAGGGTTGCGTTTGTAGTTTTTCGCATTTTTCTTCAGTTTTGTTTTCAGAAATGGTTGGTTCGGTTGAGATTTTATTTTGACTTTTTGGATCTATCGGATCAGCAATAACGGTTAAAGGGACTTCCGGTTGCTTGCATGCGTCGCTTTCGAATGACATTATGACTGATATATTGGCTTGATTAGGGTTACAACCTATGTGGGGTGAAGTGGACATGACTTGAATTGGAGTTGGAGGGATGGTTGGAGAACGAATTTTGGAAACTTTAGTTTCCGTATCACGGTGATGATGACGAATCACGCCTTCAGAGATGTCGCATGCATTATCCGACACCGAGTTCATGATACTTTCCGTGTAAATTGAGCTGAATGATGGGGTACTGCTTGTCGGAGGAATTTCTCCAGAAGGGACAACATCACAGCCTTTTCCCCTCTTCAATTTATTTGAGGCTAGAGGAGACCTTTTGATGACACTGATCGGGGTCCCAGTCCCAGTCGAGTGAGTCGAAGTCAATCCTCCCAAGTCGAAATCTCCAACGCTAAGATTACTCGAGTCCAGTCTCAAGTCAAATTGGGCGGGAAAGCTATCCGTAGGATTGTTCACGTTCGGAATGATATTACTGGAGCCTTCCTTTGGGAAGTTGATTTGGCTTAGAGGTTGCTGCAAGTAGGAGGAGGAGGTTTCACAAGGAGGGAGGGAGGAGTTGGAGGACTGGAAGAGGCGGCTTACCACTCTACTTTTTGAGAGGAGAAAGGAGTCTTTCCTGCTTCGGAGAAGAAGCCGAGTTATTTCATCTAGTAAGGAGGATAAGGCCTCCTTTGTTCTGAGGAGGGTTTTGCAGAGGGCCTTGCATGAGGGACAGCATTGGAGGAGGGCGAGATCAACGGGTCCTTCAATTCAATTACAGCAACAACATGAACCATATTACACATTTTATTATCTATATTTTAAACTGCGAGTGTGATGTGGTATCTTTTCATAGTGATATATACCCAATTCTTCAAAAAATATTTCAAGAACGTCTTCCTCCTTCAACCGTTCCGTCCCGTAGTTGTCCAAATTGGCATGAAAAAATTGACGCGAACAAAGAAAACAGAAATCGAGAAGATCAGCGTTGTCACTGGTGTCACTGATACAGCCATCAGTGTTATCAACCGCTGCGCTCCCCACCATCGGATCCATACTTTGAATATATGCTCAGATACAGATTTCTTGATTTTAGAGTAATAATTTATTTCAAACTGTTAATTTCTCAATTTTAAGTTTAAAAATTAACATTTCTTTTCAACTGAACACTAAAAGATCAAGTACATCTTGACCAATAACCAAATAAATGAAGTTCTCTCCTCCAAAATTTTGTTTAGCCGCCACATGGCTATCATATGTGTGGACATACAGTAATCCAAAAGCATATCCAGGAATTGCAATCGATTATGTAACAAGATGGGAGAGCATAATCCTTTCATTCTCATGGTTAGACTGTTGGAATGCGCTCAATTGAATGTTCTTGCATGCAATGTAAATACTGAGCTTTGCATGCAAACCAAAGCTTATTTTCTGTAAAATTCATTTGATGGGGATGTATGATTTTGCAAATTCAAATTAGTAACCCAATCTCAACATAGTAAAAAATTCTACGCATTTGTTCTTTCTCAGTTCAAGTCACTTTTGATAATTTTAACTTATTCGCTCATTGGTCATCGACCAATGATCATGATCTGAATGAATGATAATGAATTATCCGGCTTGAGCTGGATTTATGAAAAAAGTCATATCCAGCTATAATTGAAGGCGATCAAATTCAAACAATTTTATATAAAAAAAATTCAATTAAAGTAATGGTCCAAAAGACTCATCAACATTCTTCAATCCCTGCAAAATCCTGAATATTCCATTTTAACATCGTGGAAAACTTATGTGCGTAAACTTATGAGCTTCTATCATATAATTATCATGATAGTTTCCTTTTCATTGATACAAAAATAAATCCGGCTAAAACCTAATCTCATGATGACGATGAAGAGATAGTCAACTCAAGCCAATATTTACTTATGGCTACAATCTACAATATAAACTCATTCTCCATCATTATACCCCAACTCATGTATGAAAACAACTTGTACGTATACTTGCAAGAGAAATTATTCATTTTCATAGTAAAAAACTGGATTCATTCAACACTAACATCAAGCATCATCCATGATCTGCTTATGCAATAGGAGGACATTGGATCAGGTGCATTGTAGGGATTCCTATACATGGCTTGGTCTAAACTTTTCTGTGGTTTTAGAAGGTTACCCATTGTCCACATGCATATCATACGAAGCAGAGCTCAGAACATGATAATAAAATTATCTTTAATAAAATATTGCTTAATATCAAACAACTTTCCCTAAATGACTTGAAAAAGGGATCAATAATGAAGGAAAATTGGAAAATATAGTATTGACGCAATTTCACACGCAACTACTCATCTACACTCCTTAGCCGAGCCCATGACGAGGGTTGACTGGCTAAAAGTGCGATCAATTTACTTCCCCCGACGACTATAATGTCGAATGCCAAGAGAAAGTGAAATTTCTAGGAACAAGTGACAAGACGGAACGAAAATGGCCAGGGATTCGGAGCACCAACACCTCAACATTAATAGTGGTAAGGAAGGAGTGCGTAATGTAAATCTCTTTCCTGAATGTTTGACAGCGTCTCAAGCGTCGCAGTTAATAGATGGGCTTAGCGCAGTCTAGCCTTTGTGTAAAAAAGAATGTTAAGTGAAGGAATGTTTAGAGATTTTGAGCTGTAGCTGCGCGTATGAAAATGATAAATAAATAAGTAGTGGAAAAATTTTATTGGTGCTTAGATTGGATTACGAATTAGGAATCGATCTCTCTCTTCCCCTCCAGTAATCGCTTCATGACGCTGATGCTGCAATGCGTTACATGAGACAGACTCATCTGGTTTTTTTATATTTAAATGAAACATCTGCAGATTAAAAAGACGAGTTTAAAAAAAGTTTGATGGATTCATCAGAACTTGATATGTTCACAATATACCAGAATCTGAATAGACAGATTAAAATTGCGACGTGATTGGGCTTGTCATTATGTACTTGGCCCTTATCATTGGCTTCTTGTTATTTACATGCATAATTTGTTTTGAATTTTAGACGAGCCTCATCCGGGACTTGAGAGTTACGAGGACGAGTCCCTAGAAGAGCATCTAGGACTGGGTCGCAGCACTTTTGGTGATGATCCCGTAAACTTTGCAATAAATTCGTCATCCTCATCAGGTCCCGTACACAGATCTGTGACGACCCCTCCCTCCTACGGGGATTCCAGGTTTGCTCAGATACTAGGCTTCGGGTTTTTTCGAGGGCAGGAGTCAGCCCCCCTAAATATGGGGTCGATTGAGATTGAGGATTCAGAGACGGAGAGCAGGCCTCCGGATGATGAGGGATTGCGTCAAAGACCTAGCACGACAGCTCCTCTCGAACCCTCTTTTTACCAAATTGGAATGCGTATGGCAGACACTCAGGCAAGTTTTTTTACTAAAATTTTAAGTAAATTGGAGTTAAATGTTAATTATTTATTAAATTTATTTATTAGTTAAATGTTTTTTTAAATTGCTCAACCTACAGTGGGCCATGAACTATCAAGAAGCGGCAATTTACTTGGAAGAGGGAGCAAATAACGATCAATTCTCGACTCATCCCAAACGAAGGGAATCCTTACCTGCCTACATTTTGGCGCATACGTCATGGTTCTACATTCTAGATTTAATTGCCTCATTAGTTCTACTATCATTAGCTCTTGCTGAGGAGCCTGCCGTCGAACCTTTTGAGGTAAATTAATTACATGGGGAAAAAATCCCAAATACTCTTTCTCTGAATGAAAGGAAATCGGGTAACTAATCATTAACTGACTAAAAATATCTTTTATGTAGATGCCAGTTGGATTTCATGCATCAGTAGAATTAAGTGCCTTAGCAGTAATTACAATAGGACTAATTTTAAAATTGAGGTGGCTCGGGATAAAAACCATTTTCACTCATCATCGGACACTCCTCAAGGCGGCGACCTTGGCTGTGATGATTATTGAGGGGTTGGTGGTGCTGTATCGACAATCATCCCATTTTAGGGTGACAAGGGCATTACGCCCGATTTTTCTTATGGATAATCGCTATTGTAGAGGAGTGAGACGATTCACACGTCAGGTACTTGACATCATTCTTATATACCGATCTTCCAAAAAAAATAAAACCATAAAACCTAATTTATTAGCAATTGTAACAATTTGCAATAAAAATATTGTAGGTGTTGCAGTCTCTCCCTCCCATTTTGGACATGCTGCTCCTGCTCTTCTTTTTCATCCTGATTTTTACAATATTGGGTCATTTCCTCTTTAAGAATGACGAGGCAGACCCCTTTTTCCGGACGTTGGGAATGTCCTTTGTCAATTTATTCGTATTACTGACTACAGCAAAGTACTTATCTAAATAATTAACAAGTAATTATATTAGCTACTATGAACAGATCTCTTCAAGGGCTACACCTGGAAATTTATATTTTTTCCCACAGTTACCCGGACGTGATGATGCCCCAATATTATCGAAGCCGATGGGCTTCCCTATTCTTCATCGCTTACCTTGTTACTGTACTTTACCTGTTTATGAATTTGGTAAACATTTGCATTTGCATGGGATGCTTTTAAACGAGGATTGAAAGTTGACTTTGGAGTAATATTTATGTTTTGATTACTTAATTATAGCTCCTTGCGGTTGTGTACGACGTGTTCACAAGCCTGGAAAAAGAAAAGTTTCGCAAGCTCGTTATTCATAAGAGGAAGGCCTGTCATTTTGCATTTAACCTGTTGATTTCAAAATCAAACACGAGCGGGATCATTTTCAGACATTTTTATGGGATGATGACCCAGTATAAGCCAAACAAGAGTAAGATATAAGCTTACAAACGTATTCGTTGTTGACCAATAGGGAAATTAACGATTGAATTTCTATTCCAGGTTTGCGTGACATTTATCTCACATTCAAGGCACTGGACAGGTCCGCGGATGGGGTTTTATCTCGAGAGGAGTTTTGTAGATTTTATGAAATGGCGGATCTTCAATGGAAGCCAGTCATACATTCCACAGGGTTCCAGGCCCAGTGGTCTTATTTTAGGGAGATGGGATTTTATGCTCAGCGATTTTTAAACTCGCCTTATGCCAATTACATTTTCAGTACGAGAACCAAACAGAGAACCTAAAAACCTATTTAAGTTTATGAATAAGAAACACTTCAAAGACTTTTCATTAACGTATAAAGTACTCGATTTCATAATTTCAGATGGAGTCATTATTCTCAATACATTAGCTATGGCTGGTCGTTGGATCGATGGGGGAGGACCACATGGAAGCTGGGATTCCTACGTTTTTGCAATCTGTACGTAGGCGAATTACCTAAAAGACTAAAATCCACTTTTATTTTTTGCAATGTATTCCGTACTTTGAAAACGGCTATGATTTTTCACAGGGTTCCTTATAGAAATGTGCCTTAAACTAGCGACCTGGGGCTATGTCCGTGTCTTCTCCTCTGGCTGGCATACCTTCGACTTGGTAGCCTCCGTCGCATTCTTTTTCACAATTCTCCTCGTCCAGTTTATCCCTGCTTGGGATGAGATCCTCACCTTCGTTCGTCCCCTCAGATTACTCCGACTGTTCAAACTGAAGAAAAGGTATCGGGACGTGTTTGGGACGATTTTTATTCTCATCCCGCCCATGTCAGGTGCAGCGATGGTTATCCTCCTACTGTACTACTTTTTCGCAATAATTGGGATGGAGTTGTTCTCCGGTGTACAGTTAGTTAACTGCTGCAATGGGACGTTTCTCCAGCCGTATTATGCGGATAACGGGCCTAACTCCACTTTGCACTATTTCCTCAACACGTATTCGGTAAATCCAAATGTTATCAAAATTCAAGAGCGACTTCTCATTCATTAAACATTTAGTCACTAACATGTTTTTAACATTAATTGACCATTTTAGAATATATTGGCAAGCTACGTGACCCTGTTCGAGCTCACTGTCGTGAATAATTGGTACGTGATAATGGAGGGTCACGCTTACGTGACCAACGACTTTAGCCGCATCTACTTCATGACCTTCTACCTCGTAACGATGGTCCTCCTAACAATCATCGTTGCCTTTATCCTGGACACCTTTTTATTCCGAATCCAATATAAACGCGCAATGGACAAGAACACTGAGGAGAAGATGCTTCGAACAGAGGTCTGGCTGACCGGCGAAGAAATAGATTTTTGCTACCGCCAACACTGCCAAGATCCTCGGAAGAGGACCCAACTACTCCAAGACTACGGGGAGGACCTGGCAGCTAAAGGGTTCGTCACTTATCTCGGCTATAGACGGAGAACAAAGGAGATCCTCTTCAAGAGAATGTTCCGAAATGAGATTCCCGACTGGCTGAGGGAAACTGAGCCTGTCATAGGAATATGATATGATAAGCAATAGTGATAAGATGAAACTTTTAGCTTTAGAGTACGCTCCTACCTAACTGATCCATATCATATCGCAAACAAAACGACAATCAAAGTGGAGCGTGTAATTTCGCATTTTGTTTTTCTAGTTATGAATATGTTTTTGATGAACCGTTAAGATAAATATATTTTGTAGTACAAGACAAGCCAAAAATAAATAAATGATAAATTTTAACAAAATCAGACATTAATTTTTCAACACTTTTTTATTTACTTGGTAGACAATTACATGGTACAATAATTACTGTTTTTATACGTCCTTTGCATTATCGTGCTCTACAAACCATCCTTCGCGAATGACTGCAGAGGAGCTTATCATCTCATCATGCTTCATTCGCTGATGCATTATCATTTTATTCAAAGTAAAGAATAAAAATTGGACTTAATTCATAATTACTCTACATTTTCTTTTACTAAATAGCATGTTTTTATGTTAACAACTTTGTTTGTTTTTTTAAATAGATTTTCTGGCAATTTACTCTTTTTTGTATACATTTTTTAAAAACATTATTTTATCATGATAGTAAATTATATTTAGCAAAAAAAAAGTGATTCGTCGAAACCACTTTTGGTATGATTAGCCTATGCAGTGGTTCGTATATAAAGTTATATATAATAATTCTCTATTTTTTCAAGTAAATAACTATATTTAGATTTATACTCTTGGCTTTTCCTAGTTTGTACTTAAAAATTACGATCTTTCTTAAAAATGGCGCTTGGGAAGTGAATCTGAAAGAAAAAATGGTGGTTAACTTTTCACTTCTATAAATTGCTCTTTCCACACTTTTGTAAACATACAAAAGTGCCCCGAAATAGGTTTTCATCCCTATTTATAGAATACCAGAAATTGTTACAACTCGCTCATAACTATTTATGCTAAGTCCCCCGCTGTTTTCGCAAAACTACATAGTTTGTCGGATGACCAAAGACATTATAATTTATAGTACCGTTTTACTATATTTATCCATGTAATATAATTAGATATTATCCCCCAAAAAAACTCACAACGTTTTTGTAAAAATCCTTTCATATTTAACAACAGTGAGGCACAACATGTGTTACAAAGTTTTACAGAGTAGTTAATTACTTTTCACATTTATCTTGTAGGCAGTGCAACTTTAATCATAAGATACGTAAGAAATACAAGTTTATCTTTAAAGAGTACTCAAACGTACACTTCATGACAATTAGTTAAAATACTAAATATTATGTATTGGGTAAAAAGTTTCAAGTTACTTATGAAATCCCCGAGACGTAAGTGTAAATATTTTTTTTTAGTATGAGACAACTACACGGTTTACATATTTTATAATTATGCATTCTACATAATCATGGGTAACTACAAGTATCATTCATAACTTGAAATAGATTTAAGTAAAATCTGAACTCTTTGTCGTAATACTAGATTATGAACGTATTTAAATTAGTTAGCAAGCCCCTGTTGTTCACTTCTATCATTTTAGGATATTTGTACAAGAGATTTTGTTGCTTGATCTGAGAGAGTTTTGCCTGATACTCGATTCTGATTTGGTTGTTGCGAATTCGGAAATAGAGACAAAGTTTTGAATAATTTGAGCAGGTAATTTTGGTTCGTAATGGAAAGACAGGAGAGTTTTTTTAACCCTCTCGTTTGCCTAATAAAACAGTGCGAGGCTTGTGGATAAGGTTTAAAGTAAATGGGGAAATTAGAGTTAATATGATTAAACTTTAACCAATCTTTAACAACTGTTTAGAATAGTAGTGTACAAGCTAGCACTTGGTTTTAGTCTAAGGTTAAGGTTATGTAGTTTCACAATTTGAAAATGCAGTTTAGGTACAAGAATTACATATTCTTCACAAGTAATACAGTTTTACTAAAATTGAATACTATCGTTAGGATTGGGACTGGGATTTTACAAGGATAAAAAAAAGTTCTGCCAAGTCATATTTCACTGGCATTCACAAATGGGGTGGTAAGTTGGGGGAGTGAGGTTGATTTAAATGGGAGGGAGGGACTCATGGGTTAGATGAGGGACTAAGCTGAAGCAAAATGTGTTTGTGAATTCACAACATTTCGGGTGAAGAAAGTAAGCGGCTGCGAGGAAGATTCCCATTAGCGCCACGTTGAACATCACCATCCGGCGGACGACCGTCCATTTCCGGCCGGCTTTACGGGTGGGTGGTGGAAGTAGCTTTCCCTTTGGACTTTTCTGTCCACTACTATAAAATTAGACAGATAAAACAAAAGTTATTAAAAATTACAAATATATTTTTTTAAACGTCGGCATTTCATAGAAAAGCATAAGGCCACTTACTTTCGTCTTGAATAAGCGAATGGTTTCTTTCTGGGGTAAAGGCTTTTCAGGTCAATCATTTCGGATGAAGGGCTGCTCGTGCTTTTCAAGCTGGTAAGGCCCTTCTCAGCTTCTTCAACGCTCTGCAGTCAATCAATCAGTTTTTTAAATAAACTTTTTTAATATTTATCTAATAATGCTATAAAATGACAAATTGATATTTATGTTACCTGGTCGAGCATTTCCAGCACCGGCGAGCCAGGTGGAAGGAATGCCTTCACTTTCTTTGCACGTTCTTTCAATGCAACAAGTTTCTTGTGACGTTCTTGGAACTCCATGTCAGAGTCTGAGATGCTCGAGTCGTGTGAGAAATCTGTGCCGTGGCCCGAATCCGTCGAGGCGGAACTGCTAAACTCCTTTCGCAACTTGCTCCTCAAGTTACTCACACTTACGGACTTTTCAAACTCCTGCTTTTCCTTTTCAAACTGCTCCCAGGCGTCTTGCAAAAAGCGCATTTTCTCCAAGAGGAACGTCCCACTGTGTTTCATAAATATTTAGATTATGCAATTTTTCAAAATGTGAGAAAAATATATCCATATTTCAAAATATTTACGTCAACTTACAGTTGCAAATTATCCTCGTATAGAACATAGAGCTCATTCAACTGCTGCTTGATGATGCCCACCGCATCCTGATCCTCTAGGAGGACTTTTGTCTTCAATGAAGCATCATTGAGATGTTGCAACTGCAGCTTCCTGGTTGGAAGCTCATTTAGAACGTCCTAAATAGTTGCAAGTAGTGAATAATATGTTGTTTTAGTTAAGAATCTGTTTAAGACAAAGCTGTTTATACTTCGATTCACTTTGATGCATACCTCAATACTACGGATCTTTTCCCTGAGTGAGTCCATATCGGTAATGTCAAACTGTTTGCATGTACAGAAGAGAGAGTGCACATTTGAAAAGTCCATTTTCAAACCTCCCATTTCCTCCTTGATATGATGGATGTTGGCAGCCTGACGGATTTTCTCACCGAGAATGTGCCATTTCTCCAGAACACCTATTTGAACGACGATATTGATTTAAATTTCATTTTTATACTTTTACGGAATAACAGGTTCTCTATCCGCAGCCCATTCTATGAATCGGTTTAAGTTATATAATACCTTCGATAGATTTCACATCAATTTCAAACGGTAAGTTCTCAGTGTCCTCGATATTAGAAAGGATTAGCTTCAGAGAGCTGATATTTTCTTCACAAGTCGCTTCCATCTCCGCCTGAATCAAAAATATGAAAAAAAAAACGTTTTTCAGAATGCCAAAAACTATTCCATAGAAAACATGAAGGTGCTCTAGCAAATGAAACGCTACTTACATATTTAGTAGGTGCTTCTCCAGTGCTCTCAGCCTTTGCGAGAAGTCCCCTAAAGACAACGTCGATAAAGCGGAGTTGGGAGGAGGACTGTCGCAACAGGTAATTTAGTTCTTCTCGGTCGGAATCGGAATCGGCCATTTCGCCCCGGTTTGCAAGCTACAATTAATGAGCGAATTTCGCAATTAAAATCCAATTCTTATCTAATAGAATAGAAAGTAAATTACAATCAACTTCATAGCCCGTACCGTCAATGTTCTTCGTTTCCTGGAATCAGCAGGTTCAAAACCACTTAGCATGGATGAGCTCTCAGATTCAGCATGGTCCAAAAACTGGCCATAATCTTCGCCAAATGCCAACAACTTCAAGGTCCCATCCGGATCGTATGGCTCTTCACTGTATGGCTCACTAAGATACTTTTCCTACAAAAAAATGAATAATATGAAACGTGTTCCATTAGAAAACGTGTACTCCTTCATTATCATTATCATCATCATCATCACATTAAAAAATCATGACGACATTCCTTCAGGCAAATCTCGTTTTCTTGTCTTCATACCTGGTAACTATCCCAATCTGCCTGCTCATTCGTGTTCAACTCTTCCGTATTCAAAGAGGAGCCATTCTCACTGGTCACCCGATTATACGGCAGATGACCTGAGATAGGACCTGAAATGAGGAAGTTTGGTTTTGGTGAAGATGTGCTGGTCGAGCTCCGATCAGCTCCTTGCGGAGTCTGATGTTTCTCTCCAGTTATTGGACCACTCGCTGATTCTAAGAACAAGTAGGAAAATAGATTTTATTAGAAAAGCGATCAGTCAAAGAGAGAAAGACAGTTAGATGATGGATTGGTTTACTAGGCCAACCTGTAAAAGAAGATGATCTCAAGATACTGCTTCTGGCCTCCTTATTCTCGTCGCCAGCAGCAGTATCCTCATTCTGAAGTGTTTTTCGTCTCCCCTTCTGGGAGCGTTTCTTAAACCTAGAAGCTCCCTTCTTTTTCGGATGTGTCGGAGAATCTACGTTTCCAGGAGAGCCGCATGCACAATCCCCACCAGAGCTTGATCCACTCCCTTCGCTACAACTATTATTGCTCCGATTCCCCAAAAGATTGATTGCAGAATCGGAGACAAAATAGCTGGGGGATGCTCTCAGCCAAGATGCTCTACCTGGGGAGCCTACACAAGGGCCTGCTTGGAGGGTAGAGTTGTTTGGAGAGGAAGCATCAAGCGTATCTGTAAAGCTTTTGGGTCGCTGCTTCCCGAAAGATAATCTCTTTTTGGAGCGCAAAGGGACCGTGCCGTGTCCTTGAGGGATTGTTCCGGAGCAGGAAGGGGTCAAAGTTTGATTCCCTACATCGGAGCAGGACGCAAGAGGAGACCTAAAATGATGAGAGGATGACTTTACCGAGCCTGGGGATAAGGACGCTGCCGCAGCACCGACACTACACGCTAGCAGTGTCCCTGAACCGGAGATATTGTTTGAGGAGGAACATGAAGAAAGAGCTTTAGCATTAGCTTCTACAAGAGCCGCATGAGTTTGGTGCAAAAAGGTCGAGATTGAGATGGTCGTAGTTGGATCATCTGAAGACACGGGGTGATCTGAGCCGGACGAGGTTGAGTACTCACTGTCACTCGCGGATTC
Organism: Lepidocyrtus paradoxus; assembly: GCA_034696885.1. Taxonomy (NCBI): domain Eukaryota; kingdom Metazoa; phylum Arthropoda; class Collembola; order Entomobryomorpha; family Entomobryidae; genus Lepidocyrtus; species Lepidocyrtus paradoxus. Next base: position 21,942 of record JAQGAH010000243.1, on the reverse strand, counting down.
AGCGCTGGCATCACAACTCGATGTGTTCTACAAAAAAAAATCATGACGAAACAAAAAAGGTTAAAATATGCTGAGCTCAACTCATAACAAAAGTATAAAACGGGCATAACAAAACAGTCATAAAAAAATGAAAAACAAACTTAATGATTCTTTTCTGTGTTGGGAGTGATCAGTTACAACAAGGTCAATATTCTACGAACGAACGAAACAGTAATCCATTTCGCAATTTTCGTTTCAAACGGAAAATTTTGCGAAACACCAGTTTTAACTGAACTGGCCAATTATGGTATTGCACAACCTAAATTATACTTTATGTATCCGCTTATCATTCAGTTCAGCTTGGAATGCACCAGACAGAGTCAGAAACTCAGTCCATAAAAAATGTCTGCACAAAGAACGTACATAGGCACTGGCTCCATTGTGATCTTAATTACTTCTAACCATCATTATGCAAAACTGGCATTGTCTCGCTGTCTCTAATACCTACACAGTTACGCACTTATTGACAGGTAGCACCTGAGCTTACCTTATAATTAACTGTTTCAAATGATTCTAATCAGGCAAACTCAACCTTTCCCCAAGTTCACGTGCACAACAGCATATTTTCCCCCTATTGTTCTTCCAAAGCTCAACAATGAACTGCGCAAATATGGCAAGTCCAAGTTTAAGTCTGTTTTATTCCCATTTTAGAAATGCATTCACATTCACGGCACACCGGTGCAATCGTGCAATGTTCCGTAGAGTACACTTTTATGGGCTATGCAAAAAATGAGATGACTCAGCTTTCAATATGAAACCGAGCTAACTTGCCTACAGTGTTCAGTGTTGAAATATGATAAAGGTGGAAACTTCCAACTTGTTCGTGTATAAAACTTAAAAGGATTTTTACTTTACATGAGCTTTACTGAAATCTCACTCCAAGCCTAAAAACTCCAGTCAACTAACATTGCCTAAATGGGACAAGAAGGAAAATGAAAATACGCCCATTTGGTTAAATGTTTGAAATTAAATGTATGCCTTGTCTACGGCTTTTTTATGACAGGATAAAAAGCGTATTCTAGTATTGCAAGTTCTCCAAATGAGAATTGCATTTTTAAAACAAACTCTCCGGCGCATCTCATCACCACCACCATCATAAAGTGTATTTTTAGACACGATCAACAAACGTCAGTAGAGATATTCCGCTCAAACATTTGGAGGATCCAGTCGTAATATAACTCTCATTTGACGGTGAGGAGGCTGATGAGCAGATAAGTTAACTTCTACTTTCCTTTGAGATAAGAAGGAGGAAAGAGTTCGGAGATGATAGGATGGGGACATGAGCATTGAACATGCTTAAAATAACTTTATTTTAACACAAGGACACTGTCAACTTTGAGAAACGACCTGTGTCTTCCTTACGAAATTAAATGTTCGATTATTACATAGTATTCACGCCGATCTAAAATAAATAGGCATTCGTTACATCTACCACGTTGAAAGATTGGTATGTGCGCATGGAAAGTGCTGAATAGTCAAAGTACTATGGTCTAAAATTTCGTTAGAAAATATATACATATTATGTAATTACTATTAATTCCACACCTGCTGTGGTTAGTTGTATCACAATACATAATATGGGTAACATGCAGGGAAAACGCTTCAGGAAGCCATAAACTACCAATAAAATTATCTGCTTGTTTATGATTTCATGTCATTCATAACTACATCGCATCGCTTCTATTAAACACCAAGTCATGTCCTATCAGTGAAAATATGATCTGAGTGTTTATGCATAGGCAAATCTGGGTCACACCTGTACATTTTCAGCAAAAAAAAAGACAAACCTCATCCATCTCATACCATAATATTTAAACACATGGTAAACTCGAAACAATAATTGATGCCATATCATCACGAGTAAACAAAATTGCTTATATGTAATATATGTAATGCAATGTAATGCACTTTTATAATATTTTATATGCATATTGGAATGAAAAATAAAAGCAATTACTCAAAAACTCAAGTAGCGAAACCACTAGTCAATTAGATTTGATTTCTTTATAATACCCTTCCTTGAACAAGTGCAGTTATGTTTGATGATAATACTTAAACACTCTTCCAGAGACATGCTAATCTACATTGGGCTTAACAAAAAAACACCTCGAATCATTAAAAAAATATGTATCTAACGTAGCGTTAGTTCAGGAAGGGGAAAATCCAAACCAGATTTTCGAAACGATCTCATTCTCATCATTAATATAGGTAAACTGCGTTAATAAAGCGTAACGGAAAACATTACTTCATCCTTTCATTGCCAATCTAATATGACAAGGATCAAGTTGCGACTTCACACAAGCCTAACCGATATCGCTCTATCTCCGCTTAAGTGTTAAGATGCAAAAAAAAATATTTTTTTTCGCTTGCGCCTAATTCTTATCATCATCATCAGCATCACCACAAACTCAAGTGTTCAACTCAATTCATTCCACAGACTACAAATCGCATATGATTTTACACGTCATTAATCCCTCAGCATTCATTTCATATCTCGAGAGACTCCTCTCTCCAGCCTAATCTCATTAAAGAACTTTTCTGTCAGCCAGCCTTCACTCCTGTTCCGATTCACGCAGCCGGAAAGACAGAATCCACCCGCATGTGTAATTGCAAGGGACATGAGTAATGACATGGGAATGCCATCCGTTTTGTCACAGTTCATAAACCAATAATACTGATCCTTTCTTGGCAACCCCCATCTTTCCCTACCGCCATGTAACAATGATAAAGGTGACTCTGTTCATACAAGCAGAAAAAATATTATTTGCACACTTCCTCATTTACATTAGCACACCAGCAAAAAAGATATTCTCAGCCTGTTTATGATGACGATAGGATCTCGATCGAAGATTGGTTGAAACATCAAGCGAAAAGGTGCTAATACTGAGATAGAGAGAGCCCACCACAGAGACAAACAGAAATTATTTCGCGAAGAATGCAAAATAACTAAGCATAATTTTTCTTAGCATTTCAAATAAACTGTGGCTGTGGTGGGTGGCTTGAGCTTTCATTTAAGTGACGAGATGACACACATTCTATATTTTTTTATGTAGGCTGTCCTGCGGTGTGGTTACTCTTTAAGTCCGTTACGCTGGCGAAACTCCTCTGAATTATGTGAAATGCGATGCCGCAAAACTGACGATAATAGTTATTCATTGGCTAATAATCCAAATGGATGAGAATGAGAAAGTCTGTTGAGAAAAGTTGTGAAACTTATACTGGTTTTGTTTTCTGGCTTCCACATGTCATTCCACATGGGGAATGGGAGTGAATTTAGTGCGAAAAGTAGTAAGTGCTATGCGTAAACTATTTGCTATCGTTCGTGAGAAATATGCAGAGTTCCTACACTTGATTTTGCTGGTTTTTTGGATGGAGAAGAATTGTCGCAACGTTTGTGGAATTTCTAATGTCAAAGTTAAAGAGGTCAACACAACGTGACGGGGAGGAAGCGTTAGCTTCATTTCATGCTCTTTTGAAACAAAAAATGTTACGACAAGACTGGGAAAGATTGATGATTTCATTTCAAACTCTATTATCCACGGCTCCTGTCACTCTTTATTAGAAATTCAGAGTTGTATTGAGACTACAATCTGGGAATCCTAAAACATGGCTTCATTAATATGAGATGAAAGGAACAATATGGGTATAACATGCGGAAAACATGCGAGGGAAACAGCTAGTTCCTCGCCAGAGAAATGCAATTAAAATTTCCGGCGTAACAAGCAGATTCTAATCTTTTTGCGAGCCGACAATGGTTCAGAGATCAGTGCCACTGCGGCACCCCATGCAACAAATGGAGGTAAAAACATGTTTTTGGATAACATGTGTACCATACCATATTGCATTTCACAAAATATTATTCCATTTTTTATATTTCGTACGAGTCATGTCGGATTCATTTGCAATTCCCATCGGGGCTCTTTTCCAAAACGCAATTTTTCTCAATGAAAATGATGATGAACCGGATGAACTCGTGAAACGTGACTATCACATTCACATATCATTACATATCACATATCATTAGAAACATCATGTAAAGTTCACATTTTCCCTAGACGAGTCTAATACACTTTATTGGCCTGTGGTATTTATGCAAAAGTGAACATTTTTTACAAGAATGATTAAAGGAAATCTCGTTCCCTTGTCTCGTATCCATGCTCGTGGATAATCAGCAAAATAATATCTTTTTCAGTTATGTTATTTATATAAAACGATGCATGTCTTATCCGATGCAGTTGCTACTCTGGCAATCCGATTCCGCAATCGGTAATGAACATTGAGAACCGTTAGTTTCGAGTTCCGCGTTCCCGATAAATATGATAATACGTAACACTGACTCACACTCCCCCTAATCAGGAACACGTCAATTGAAACAATTAATGAGAAATGAGATAAACGATTATGTTAGTAAAGTAAAATGTCGAGTTAGTTAGGTAGGGAAAATCAGACGAAAAAATGTAATAAATGTAAGGAAAAAATCCCTCCGCTTACCTTTTGATTCACAACGATTTCGGAATTATGAGAACGAATCCACTGACGAATGCGAGCATTCCTTTTGCTTGTCTTGTTGACAGTTGCTGCCCCGCTATTGCTAGGGGTAGGAGCACCACAACTCGCACTGGCAGAGCCACTTTCACCACCGCCACCAACACAACTCACATTAGCTGAAGGAGGAGTTGGATTACTCCCAACAATTGACATTCCTTTAGGGGAGCCATTGTTCTGATCCGACATGGTATCCTTATTATCCCTGCTATTACGAGAGTTCAATTGTTGCACAGATCCACAGCCCTCACCAGCAGAACCACCACTCATCACAGCCGTGCTCCAAGAGGACAATGCAGACGGTAGGATGTTGTTGGAGGCTGAAGGATTCCTCCCAGATTTTGCAACCTTCTGGTGATGATGAACGGACGTGGATGTGAAGGATGATGAGGAGACGCCGCTACTCACACTGCATTTCCTAACTGAACTATGAAAGCCTGCAAGCTTCTGTGGTGGCGAGTGCAACAACTCCTGGCTCCCATGTCCATTACTACTACTCCCATTAGGGGAAACACTCTGTTTTCCAATTTCCTCACCAAGACGAACACCACTCGACAGTGGCGATGGCGATAGTGGTTCTGCAGCGATCATCATTATCTGTTGCTGCTGAAAGTGGTGATGGTTATGATGGTGGTGGTGATGATAGTAGTGGTGAGCGTGATGATGATGTTGATCTCCGCTCTGTTTTTGCGGTAACATCAACATACTCTCATCGCCATTCTCCTCCTCGTCATCATCCGATGATCCAACTTGAACTGGCAGATCAACACACTCGACACCCCTCGACCTTGTCGACTGCTGCACCAGCAATTCTGCCTTTTGAACAAGTTCCTCAATCTCATCTAATCTGACAACCGGCTTGTTACTGTTGTTGGCGGTACAGCTCTTCCCCTTGTTATTATTCCCATTAAGATTATTAGACTGATCGAGTTGAGCCTCTGTGGTCTCCTCAGAGAGACAGAGGTTCCCCTCCAGGTCCATCATTGAGAAGTGCTCTTCTCCACTTACACTTAATTTCTGAGGATTTATGTTGGACGGTTGGCCTCCTCCTCCAGCAGAGGAGGATGAGGATGACGGGGTAACTTGCGTCTCGCCAACCTCCCCTTCCTCTAGTTCCTCGTCTAGATCCAAATCAAAACTACCGAAGCTGATCTCGTCGTAACTCTTTAGGGACGTGATGTCGTCCTCAAATTCTTGGTCAAAGTCCAAAAATAAGCGTGACTTTTGGCAGACGTGGTGGGGTCTGGTAGCTCCTTTCCTGCTCCCACTTACTCCGGTGGAGGTGCCACTGCAGAGACAAGTACAGTTTGCCAATTTACACTCACTCGCAGATTTTTCGCAATGTGCTCCTCTAGCCAGACGACGACTCTGCTGTGGGCTTCGTGTGGAAGAGGATGCGGATGATTGGTGATGTCGGTTCCCCCGGTTAGCATTGGGCTGCTGACTGTGGTTGGGTTCGGGCTCCGTGTCACTATGCTTGAAATAGTAGATGGAGATGTTTCTCGGAACGACTTGTTGATCGGATGACGGCGTGAGTGGGGGTGAGCCTGTTGTACTACTCAGTTTCCTTTTCATCCCGACACATTGACTACCATCGAAGGTGAACTCGACGACAGAGTTCGGGAATTGAGGTTCCTATAGAATAACCAGAAAAAAGACACCCGGCTTAGCATAAACATTTTCAAACATGATTACCAACAAGTCGCAAAAAAATACAGGAAAACAAGGGGAAAATATCCCGTCACTCATTCATAGTCCCAATTTCCCCCCAATTCCAATATAAACAGGAAACTGCATGCTTTCATCATCCACCTCCATATCTTAACCTATATCGATAAGATTCTGACGGAGAAATATACGCATGTCTTCCCCTCCCCCGGCAGTCATCCATGAAATTGCTAATTAAAAACTAAAAACATAGCCAAGCATATCCCCATAAACCATAAACCAACTTGTTTTTTTATATTTTACATCATGTTACAAAACATTCCTGTCCGCTTTTTGCAATTAAAAGGTGCAATAAATTACGAGTCCGATCACACCACTTGACTTAAACTTCCTCCTCCTCGGAAAGCATTATTTTACAACGGAAATCAAATAAATAAGTCAGTATCATCATCACCTACATGCGTCTTCCTTCTGACAAGAATATACATAATCCTCATCATTATCACTCCGTTTTTTTACAAAGTTGTTTATTTTCAACGATACATTTCAAAGTGACGGTTTATTTACAAAATAGCAGAGCAATAAAAAATTCTGCTGTTAAAATTAAAACGGGCAGTGTAATGGCAGTGGTCCAGATTTGATAGAGGAACGCACTAAAACGCAACATCCATCTCAATCCATTTCTATAAAAACTATCTACTACTCTCATTCGTTGCGTATGAGCGCAATACGCAATCGTCTTGAACAATAAGGAACATTTTTTTAACAAGGAACCCTTCGAGTGAAAGCCCTCTCTCTCTTTATGCAAATCTCTCATTCGCAGAGAGCAAAATGGATTTACAAATACAAATACACGTGTTTCCTAACTTTAAATTGCTAAAGCAAATTAGTTGTGAAATATGGTTAGAATCATGAACTGATTTTTTCCTTATCGTGAAGGTGCGGTAGCACTGCCTCTCTTGGCTCTTGTTTTCATATCCAATTTACAAATTATAACAAGAGCAATATTACTAAATAAGGATATCAGCTTCATTTTTTTGCACAGAAAAACTTTCAACTGTAAATTCTGTTTAGTCTATCAGAACAAGTTACATATTCAATTAGGGAATGAAAAAAACGTTAAGAAATGATGAAAGATCAACTTTTCCTTCTGTTTTTGTCTTGTCAAGCGTGAAAAAAGGATTGCATAATTGGGGAAAAAGTTGCTCATCTTCCTATTTCCATAGTCATCTTTCATCCCCTTCCTTCAAGGAAGTGTTGCCATAATAAAGTCTAGGTAGGCGTCTGCATCGCAGCACATCACCCTAATAAACAGATCTATCACTTTGCTCCTAACAAAGTTTAAGGAACATATTTTTTAACAGGTTGTTTACTTTTATTATCCCCTCTTCAAGCTACACTTGTTCATTATGAATTATGAGCCTCATCCTCACAACTTTGTTATTTATTACAATAGGCATATTGACTAAACTGCTTCTGCGCTTCGAACGCTGAGCTTCTCCTTCCAAGGAAAAAACAAACAAAAGTTGCAAGTGTGCTTCCCCTTCCATAAAAGTCCAGAAGGCGTGAACTCAACTGAGCTCGCGTTTGTTATTATCCGACATTATCATCAAATCTTTGTCAGCTCCACTCCACAGCCTTTTCAAGTGGTCAGATATGGATGGTCACGGTAGCCCTAATCGGTTTAATGGATGCATCCGTTAACAAACACCAAACTGAACGTATAATTCAATGACGATATGCTGACTTTAGTTTTATAAAAACCACCTAACATTTTTTCCACTTCACTATTATAATTTGATATTATGATAAAGTTATGCAAACACTCCTGCCTTGATCAAATAATGCCGCTGGCTTCACTTCACTCGATATACATAAGTATAATTACCATTTTATACGAAATTGATTTTAAAATCAGTCATGGCATCATTCAAATCTTGAAACCCTCTGTTTTCTTAACGTCCTTGTCATACCATTAATCATCTTCTCAGCAAAACAAAAACAAAAGTCGGGACAATACGTATTGTAAATCATGTATGAAAACGAAGATGAATAGCGCTATCGAAAACATTTCCCTTTATGATGAAATCAGTATCGTTTTTTTTCTTTCTCGCTAAAACAAACTTTTTTCTTATCATCATCAATTCATCGCAAAAGATAATAATAATGATGATGCTTTGATGCAGTAACAAAAAAGACAAGGCATGATGATGATGATGATGATGATGAGCTAAGGAGGATTACGCATTTCATGTGAACAGGGCACATGTATTAAAATATTTTCTTCCACTGACTGACTGACTGTTTTTTATACAAATCCTCTGTGATTAGCAAACGTGCATCCTATTACAAGTATGGATGGTGTTGGGGGAGATTACGCTGCAAATTTTTTTATAGTGGTTTCTCTACTCCTTACTAGCAAAAAATGTATATCCTGCAATAAAAATATTCATGATTCATCCCCCCTCATCCATCCATCCGCTGTTCTGCTTGATGCAATGAGTCAGGGATTTTTTCTTGGAAAAGTAATGAATTTTTTGTTTTGCACATTCAATTTAACATTTAAGTACTTTCCTTGTCTTTGTCTTGTTCGCACGCACTAAACCTAGACTAGTTGATGGATGGATTATTCCTTGTTTTCTTTAAGGCTTGGCCAATGAAGCGAGAAAAGGCAACGGGAAATTTCCGTTTTCTTTTTCTTGCTATAATACATCTTCCTAAAAGATGTGATGCAAAAGTATTTGGAGCAACATTACAGAGGGAAAAAAGAGATCTGGTGATCTCACTTGATTCCTCCATCAATATGGCTATATTTTATCTCGGCTAATCTTTTGTTGTCGTTTTTGCGAAGAATGAAAAATTCTATAATTAGCAAGGGACATAAAGGCGACAGGCTTGGATTAACAGCAAAAATTTTGTGTAGATTCACGAGAATCATGATGAGATTATATCAAAGATGTAATCAAGTGGGAAAGATGCGTGTGATGATGACGGTGGGAAATGGGAGGGAGTTGAGGAACTGTTCAAGCACGATCTTGATGAGCACAAAGACACAAGAAACTGCACAACACAGGTTTGCTCTGACATGACACCACAATAATGACATTCTTCGGCTTCATTTATATCAGGAGTTATGGAATGGGTTGAAAAGGGGTGAACGGATGGATGGAAAGGAACGGTCTTGTTGTTGATGAGTTTTTAAACGGATGAGCTCTGTAATCAAGTGATTCTTACCGACTGAGAGAAAACATGTTCCGAGTCATGACTTTGGCCCATGTCACAGTCCACTTCATCCAAAGTGACACTTACAATGCTCCCGTATTCTTCTTCCCGGATCCCTCTCAGGAGAAGCTTCTGCAGTTGCTGTTGATTAAGCAAGAACACTTGCTGGTGATGAGGCTGGTGGGGTTGTTGTGACGGGACTGAGCAACTGGATGATGCTGATGGAGTCGTGCTAACAACTTGTTCCACCAATTGTCCCTGATTACTGATGGTGCTGTCGTGATGATGAGGAAGCTGCTTTTCCTCTTTTTCTTCAACCTTATAAGGCGTTTCGGATTGTGATGATGGCGAGCTCTGGTTGACAAGATCGATTGACTTGTGTTTTAACTCTTGTGAAAATAAACTGGAGTCTTCCTCTGAAGAGACGAAATCCTGAGTGGGAACAATCCTTTCCATAGACTGAACGCTGTCCTTCTCACCGTCATCAAACTTTGGACACTTCCTCAACGGCTCATTATTGTCCCCGTCGCTATCCCAGTTTGAGGCAGAGTAAAAATTGTCACTTCGTCTTCCCTAGAGGGATAAGAGTGTTTTGCAAAAAATAATATTAGCATACTTTTGAATCCCTTCACTTGTCATGACCAACTGTTCGGCTTCTTAGGGGATGTTGAAAAAGGGATCGGAAAAGGAATGTGATATGCCGCAGTCACATTAACGCTCTTTTCAATAATAGCTTCGGCACACGTTTCTCCCCATAATGGAATGTAATAACCACTTCGCACAAATCACACTCTCGTCCTGTCTTGCCAACAACTTTTTTGATTAACTGCATACTCATATCTCATCTTATACTTTTAGAAATCTCCATTAATTACTACCTATAATCCACTTCACTCTCTTTCTTCAAATGAGATCGCGTTGGATGAATGAATGATGCAGGTTCGTAGAACGGAGGCAGTGATGCAATCTCCCCACCACATTTATTTTGGGTGAGTTATATTTACCTACAGACTCAAGTGACTCGTCGAAGTCATATCAAGACGTTTTGTCAACTCGTCTTGAGAGAGGACACGAAAGCCAAATTAATTTTCCATTAGGAATAAAGTAAAAACGGTAGCCGCCATGTAAATCGTTAATGACACTGCCATACTCATAAACATGTAAAAAAATTATAGCAAGTCATATTGCCATATTCACCGTAATATTTTTTTCATTTCGACGTGCTTACGATTGTCGTATTTGGTGTGGCAGTCAGAGGCGCAAAGTAGGTAACCTGACCATATACCATCGTAATCAAGTTAAGGTGGGATGAGTACTTTACGGAAGGAAAAAAATAAATATCAAAGATGGTACATGTCAGATTATGAAATGCAAGATAATACCTGACGGACTAAATGTCAATTCGTTATCTAACCGCCTGTTTTGCATAACATCCTTAGGTACATTTAATGTAACTTGGAATGATAAAGCACTTTAGTTTAACTGCCTAAGCATCTGATACGGCCACAGGAAGGATATGGCAGCGTCCGCTGGGATTGAAAAGTTTACATTTTATTAATTTGCTTTGCAGATGTTGCCACCGCCGTACCGTCATTGTTGCTCCGCCCTTGTCAGAGGATGATATTTTTTTTTTATTTATGAGTTCCCCTTTAATTGCAAATAAACTTTCTCAAATGGAATCCCATCTATTTGCCATTCCCAAGAATTCGCCTTAAACCGGAAGGAACGCGATGTGTGTATTAAATTGCATAACGTTTTTTCAAATAAATTCTGTCCAAACGCTAAACCATTAAGACCGCCATTAAATATCCGCCTTGCATAAAAAAGGGGAGACACTTAAGTCACATCGGTATCAATGAGCGTGACTTTTGCTTTCACGTTTTTCATCCCGATTGTAAATTACATAAAATATGGCAGCAAATGTAATTTCAAAAGTATATATTTATCATTGTTCGTAAAGAAGTTGGGTGAGATCAAGATAAGTAAAAAAGTCCACACAGTAAATAATAAAAAAAGTAATTATGAGTGTGATTAAAATCGCAAAGAATTTCGAGTCACAGGAGCCGCTATCCCGCTGAGCTTACACGGGATAGACTTTTATCAGCCTTGACAATTTAACATTTTCATACTTAAGATAGTTTTTATTGCAGCTATTTAATTGTTAAGGAAAACTTTTAAAAACCTATTCCGCCAGAAATACCTGTAATGTAACAAGTTATGCGTATTTTACATGGCTAATTGTTAGGTTGTAACTATACATACAGGGTGTTTGCGATTTGGGCAGTTCATTTTCAATATTATTTTCTCAATAGCCTCTCATCGTACAAAACTGACCAGGGTGTCATTGGAGAGCTGATAAAACAAGAAAATTTTATTCTTTTAGCAAAAATGCCGAAAAAACGCATTGTGAGCCCTGTGCAACCATTTTTACAAAATGTCGGCAATGGCAATATAGCAACAAATCCATATAAACTTATCGAGCTAGTCATAGAACGAGGTGCTTAATGTAAAAACTACTTTAATGGGCAAATAGGAACCAAACATAAATAAATTATGCAGCGTTTAACAAAAAAAATAGGTTAGAAAACAAGATTCCAAGTTGACGTCATAACATAAAATTGAAGTTCAGCAGCTTTCCCCCAGGACAAAATAGCTAGAGTCCGCTTTCGCCAGGATATGGAGCAAAGAATTAAAGCTTATCCTCAATTTCTGAATAAGATTCTTTGGACGGACGAGGCTATGTTTTACGTTCGATACATGGGGAAATCAGCGGAACAATTTCATCTGGAGCTATGCGAATTGTTATAAACAATAGAGTCCGGGCATTTTTGGATCAACAATTCCCGGGAAAATGGATAAGAAGAGCATCACCAAACATGCCGTAGCCTCCACGTAGTCCAGATCTCAATCCACTAGACTTTTATTTTTGGGGTCATGTAAAAAATTTAGTGGCAAAAGCAAGATCTGGATCAAAAGTGGAACTGAAACAAAAAATTAAAGAAATTTGTTCACTGATTCCACTGGATCAGATCAGACTATCCTGCATTTCAATGTCAAAAAGAATCCGGATTTGCTGCACCAAAAACCTATTTATTTTTGTTACACGTTGCCTTATTTTATTTATGTTTGGTTCCTATTTGCCCATTAAAGTAGTTTTCACATTAAGCACCTCGTTCTATCACTAGCTCAATAAGTTTATATGGATTTGTTGCTATATTGCCATTGCCGACATTTTGTAAAAATGGTTGCACAGGGCTCACAATGCGTTTTTTCGGCATTTTTGCTATAAGAATAAAATTTTCTTGTTTTATCAGCTCTCAAATGACACCCTGGTCAGTTTTGTACGATGAAAGGTTTTTGAGAAAATAATATTGAAAATGAACTGCCCAAATCGCAAACACCCTGTATGTGACTCGCACAACAAGAGATGAAAGTGAGAAGAGCATTTAGCATAATAACAATCATAAATGGTGTAATTGTAACTTAACCACCCATCCCGATTACCTATGTACATGCGAGTACCTAACGATAAGCATTATACATACATTATTTACATTGGAATTGGCAAGCTATTTTTATCTTTTTTCGCACAAGCATCTTTTCTCTCTGGTTTTTACATCAGCAGACAATACAATGGGCTGAGTGACAATGAGCTAACAATATCTGTTAGGCCAATAAATTAGCATCACCGTCTTAATAACTGTCATTACCTAGTACACATGATGATGATGAGGATTGTCAGTGGGCACTCTCGATCACAAAGATAAATAAATATTATGGTTAATTACTAATTAGAAAAATATATTATCTTGTAACCCGCTGTGTTGAGTGCAACTGCAAACCATGTTTTCCCAGACACTATTCTATGTCATAGTCATGTCAAGATTTTTTTTTTCGTCTGCACAGTAAACACAGCTACTCAAGCTTTTATGTTCAAGCCGAGGAGAGATTTATGTGACATGGAGGAAACTCAACTTGTCTGAGTATAATTTCGCATTACATTACACTCAACAATGTCACTTCACCTCCGCAATTTGCAAAAACAAACTGTCGTCTCACCAGTTTCCTTTTAAAATGGTCGGCTGGCCAATTTAATTGAACTCAACTAAAAGTGAGCATATTATAATTGTGTCACAAATCGCGGTAATTGGCAACGATCCCATGAGTAAAAAACTGTTATATAAAATTCACCGTGGTCAAAGTCAAACTGATGATGATTCTCGATCTCGATCTATTTCATTCCAATTTTATTTTTAACTTATCAGCTCAGCCACAACAGCAAATATCATCATCCCACATATCATCAGCTTACTTATCAGCAACATTTCATTGCAATGCATTCTTTATTTGATAGCGAGCTGATGATAAGCAGCAGCAAATGGGCTTATGACGACACTAATACTAATCTTATCAGAGAGGTTTCCTGATAGGAAGTTATTGTGCTATATCTTATTTACCTATATTTTTCACTTTCTCCCCTGTTTTAATTGGCCCTACATAAAAAGCTTGTAAACGATTATATGGAGCTAATACGTGACGGAATGGGATGTGAGCTGATAGGGGGAAACGTAATATATGGATATCAGATAGCCAACAATTTATTTATTGAGTAAAATTTACTTACTTTTATAGATTGGGTTTCTGGCAAAAAGCGGCACATATAGCTATAGTTGCTCGCATATCATATTAAATTAAATAGAGCGCACGTACCGTCGGCCACCACCAATCTGATATCATTTTTTATTGCTATAGTTGGAGTGCAGTGCATTTAAGGTAAAAGTTTGATATGTGCAGAAGACAGCCAATCTAAATCAATCCCAAATTTTATTGTATTTTTACCTGTGCATTACGCAAGTGTATAAAAAATATTACCTGAAAGGGGATACTGAACAGTGTTATAAATTACATCAAGGTGGAATAAACTGTATATGAGTTGATATTTGATCATTCATAATACAACAGTTAATCGATGATTGATGCAAATATATATGTTATCTAACGAGGGATACACAAGACAAGCCAATTTAACGAACCCCCTGACATGACCTATGCTAGGAAATGTGTGTGTTTAATCTCAGAAACAGCATCAATCAAAAAAATGAGCAAAAATGAGGATAACTTTGGGTAAAGGAAACTTCATCTGCATTTGTTCCTTTTTCTAGCTTGGCTGCACATGCTCGGCTAACAAATTAAATCAACTGCACCAGAACACTTTTTAGCAAAAACATGACATTCCAACTGCACTTTTCCATTAGGCCTTGTTATTGCACTCATTACACTTTTGTAAATATAGCACATTCTAATTTTTTCATCAGCTATTGGAAATTCTTATTAAACTAGAAGAAAATTATATTATCCTACATTTCGTAACATTTGTAACGGAGTGTGTGCCAATGCACGTGCCTAATAACTCGTAGCAAAAAATGCATCTTGATCGAGGAGAGACCCAATGCAATCAACATATTTCATGCTGAACAATCATTTGCTTTGCGCTTGTCCTATTAACTTTTTTGTAAAAAAAAATATTTCGCTTGTTTCAACAAGGATGCGTATGTCTGTGCGTAACAATCAGATACATAGGATGGGAATCATCTTACACGACTGCAAATTAACTGAAGGTAACCCCAGTCTAATGGTGGATATGAGGCTAAAAAAGGTAAAAGTAAAATGGAAGGGAATGTAGGGAAGTAAATCCCATTCCATTTTAATCATTTAACCCATCATGATAACGATGATCCTACTCATCACCATCATCCTTTTCTTCTTACTCAATATCAACATTATCAACCCTATCATTATGTACTTTGACTAGGGTTCGATTTCGTTTTGATTTTGCTCAAGTCTCCAATTTATTTATGCTTGTGTAAATAAACATGATGGAAGTCATGATGATGATCCCTAACAAGTTTGAAACTTTACTTTTTTAAATGGCTGAATCTTGTAAAAGCCTAAATAAGTTTCGTCATGTTCATGTCCTTGCTCCATTTTCTCGGCTGCCAGGGATAGACGTTTTAAAATGTCAAAACATTATCCCATTACGGCAGCCCACATGTCAGTCCTTAAAAAGAAGATGGCTGGATGTGAAAAGGACAGTTTTGTGTGGAGATATTTGTGAAGAGGTGGAATCGATATATGGGCTCGTGCACCGTGCACCCATCCCATTTCAACAACTTTGATGTTTTTTCTTCTTGAACATTCCTAAAAGTTTTTTGAAGGTGTATTCTTGCACTCAAACATCCAAACATCCCACAAGAAAACTTTACAACAGATTTTTAATTTTCTCTCGAGTTCCCATTCTCAAAGCCAATTCAACACTTTTGAAGCATCCCACAATCTGCTAGGAATTTTCAGGTCCGGACATTCTTCTCCAGAAACATACGCCTAACATCATGATCATGGACGGGACCAAAGCAAACTTTTAGTTTTGATGTTAATCTCTGCCCATTTTCTTGATGACTATGACATAAGATGAGGAAACCAGGGATGGGAAAAGTTCTTGATGAAAAGGCATCCCCGTTTCAAACGAAGTTTTGGTTTAGCATAAAGACAACAAGACGTAAGATAATCGAAACATGCAAACTTGCACTGATCCTGGTAAACCACAAAATTTCCACTTCTCTTTCTCCCCTTCTTCAAATATACATGTCCCAGCCATTTTCGTGTTGTCGATAAAATAGATATGGAGGAATTCCTACAACGTGTTTTCGTTAAGGCAGAAGAGTTAAGGCTTGCCGGCCGACCTACCGGCCTACCGACTCGAGACATGACTCAAGATTCAAGGTAAACCTCTTACTTCACCCATTACTGGAATCGCCATTCAATTTATCTATTTTGACTTACTTCATGTGTAATTTACGTTCTTTTCATCTCTCTGGAACATACAAGGCGTATAATAAGTACGTTATGATGGTACGTATGTCAAGGCCTGGTTTACCATCTTCTCACCATTTTCAAGACTTTTCATCCATTCGTGAAGGAATACCTCATCATAATACTTTTTTATGATGTATTATTTATCGTACATCGATTTTTTTAGTTTCCTCTATTAACCTCTTTCAATGTATAAATGACCGATTAAGAGAATAGACAAAAAATCCAAACCTGATGTTCCTTATGATTATAAATCTTTAAATGAATTTTTAAATTCATTCAAAGTTTAAGTCAAAGGTTGAAACAACTAGTGACACTGGGGACCTCTTCGCTCAGAAAAAAACATGGGCAAGTTAAGAAGATTTTTTTTAAACTTCATTTTACTTTCCTCCACACTTACTTCACTCGTAATAATCATCATAATGAAAATGCTAATGACGATAAACTTATAATGGAATGCATTACACTAGGCAGGAATAATTTCGCTTCGTTTCTGAGCAATCAGCCTGCGACTCTTCCTTCCCATCCCATGCAAGAAGAATACAGCCACCACCACCAGCAAATTCAACACTTTAAGCTTATCTCCTCCGCCGACCTGACTTTGTAGTCTAAAGTGTGTGGAGAGCGGAGCACGTGGGATGAATGTAAATTTGTCCTAAACAGCGGGTCAGAAAAAGAACCCATTTCTCTTCCCATCATAACCTTAAGAAGAAATGGAAAAAGATACGAAACGCCTTCCGGTCATATTACGCATGCAATATTAAAATTCTCAACTCCTAAAGTGTATATAAAAGTCATATCGTTCACTTTCTTTGTTACTTCAACGTTACAAACAGCTTCTGAGACAAAAAAAAAGTTTTTTATGTAAAAGTTTCCTAAATCCTCTTCTAGTCTCCTACCTTGTGTAAAAAGGGAATATAGGAGGATTGTCATCCTACATCCTTTCCCTACCAACTACTAATATATGGGATCTGCCCAACCCTCTCTGCATTCATTAAAGTTAGTTAGGAAAGAAGAAACCCATTTCATTTGTCTAATTTTAAATATATGCAATAATCCTAGAGGGAAAGGATGAGGCTCTTATGTTTTTATTAACTTGATTACTTCACTGTGCCTATCCTTCTTCCCAGAGAGTTTGCATAAAAAACAGGATGGCACGCAAAGTGCGTCTGATAGATATGGATAGAGTGCGTAATGCGTACAGAAGAAAAAGAGAGATGAGAACTTTTTTTGTCTACGGGATGTAATTTCAGCCTGAGAAAAGGTATGGGAATGGAAAGGCTCAAAGTGGAAATGCAAATACATCTCTTTTGTTTGAAGATCTACGCACATCTCTCTCATTTCTATTGGGTGGAGGGAGAGATTGATGTATTCATTGGTAAAACTTCGCTTTAGAGAACCACCACCACCACTACCACCCGAGAATTCAATTAACTCTCGAGCGAGAGTTCAAATGATATCGAGACATGACACCTTTCCCACTTTGTACATTTTCTAAATAGCCAAAAGGGGAGATAAATAGATCAAATAGAAATGCAACAAGAGGAAATGGAATGCAAGGGTTGGTTTTAAAACGTTAAATAAACATAGCTCCACTTTCAGGCTGACCTTCGTCCTCGATCATGATGCTCTCTTTGGAGTTCGTGCAGACAAAATGAAATATGCGTTGGGGGACAATGTGCGTTTGATCTTTTGCTTTGTGCGAGTTCTGCTAATCTCGTGTAGTCATAGCCTGTATTTCAGAACTCATTTCAAATTTTCGCCTAACTAAGGTGTGGTAAGAGCTAAAAAAGATAATAGAATTGGTAATAGGAAAATTATCATCATTGCTTATATGATTACAAGAGAGATGAAAGTGCGAGTCTGTATGTCAGACAGTGACTAACGCATAGGGCAATCAAAAGATTTTTAATTGCCCCATGTCGATTTTATTGGTTTCTGCCACGCACCCTACCATTTCCTACAGACTTGATGAGGAATATGCCTAAATTCATAAATAAGGGTTGAGCTTGGCTGAACTGCGACAAAAAACCAATCCACTTCATTTTGCGCTGTGTAATTTTTTATTGCGATCTCATCTCATGAAAATGTGTACTTCCCATAAAGGCGTGTGTGTAGCTTATCCGATAAACGATTCCTTGAGCTTCAGCCCTTTTCACTTTCATTAGAAGTCAAAGGAGTAAAAAGCTATTAACTGTGACAAAAGGCCAATATTTTCTATCTAGTGATTTGAGTGTCGGTGACACTTGGATCGAGGGATAGGGTTTGGGTCGGGCGAAAAAGGCTTTTCTAAATCGCAGTCACAATCAGCTCGCCGATCTCGATCTCACTTCATGTGAGCTTCACATTCACAGATGCTTCCTATTAAAGAAAAGCGGCTTAAAATCGAGTGGATATACATTTCATACAGTCATTCGGCTCTTTAGTTAACAAAAGGAACGTTTATAATGTTGGGGAATTGATTTATACTATTTTTGGGATTTGGACGTGTAATAGCCAAATTGATTCGGAGTGGCTTTGGACGCTGAAGAACAAAGGGGATTGAAATTAATAGAGTGGAGGTTTGATACTTTTTGATACTTTTACTTCATTAGCTGCATTTCAATTTCAGAAAGGGAATTTTTAACTTTAACTTATCTTTCTAATCAATTCAGTTTCAAGAATTAACGCACTTTTAAAAACGAAAATATAATTTGAATACAAGAATAGCCCTTTGACTTGAATTGTTCAGTGAACAATTATATACTCTTTCAAACTAAATATGGAAGATTGTTGGTGATAGGGATATAGTTTAGCCATATCAAATTAAACATCTTTAAAGACAAAAGCCTGCTTTTTATCAGACAGTGCGAAACGTTTTAATCCAAACTGCAAATCTGTAAGATAATGGCACTCAGTTTGAATAAGGCGTAATCGATAAACTTTCGATTTAAAAATGTCAAAGTTCTATTTTTCTTTGTTTCGATTTGGTTCACTTGTTCTTTTAGTCGACCATTTCGGCCTTCCTTTTTATTAGTTATTTTGCGAAATTAATCGCATGAATAAGAGGCGTTCAATGGAACAAATAAAAAACTCTAGAATTCTCAATTTTGCTTATGTATAACGCACATCTTTAAAATTATTTGCTGTCGAAAAAAGTAACTATGGGAGATACCAGAGACCAAAGGTGGTGCAATACACAAGTATCATATAAAAACGTAAAGACGTATCCTCCAATTCCCACGAAATCGCAAACGTACATACTCTAGTGTACGATAATCATCATTTAATTACAACTGTTAAATAATTTATTTAGTTATAAGTCATCAAAATAATTTGAGCAAAGTCTTTCTACAGATCATCCTAACAAGAGTTATATATGAAGAAGGACGCCGACAGGTAAGGCACGGAATAATTACAGTACATGCACTCAAGGTGGAGAAAATTACAGGGTAAAAAAGAAATAATGCAATTTCTTGTTGATAAACTTGAGTTATAACTAATTTGCTCACGAAACTAATGAAAACATGAGCATGACAAGATAGCATCTATCCCGAACCCGACTGACCATGAAATAAATTGCGAGCTTTGCATCTTGTGCAGTCTTACCAGGTTGTTTGGCTTGATTATTAAAAAAACAATGCTGCATTTTCTAATCCCATCCCCACTCACATATATGCATCTAATCTAAGCATTTTGCACAGAGGTAAGCTTATCCCAACCCAACTCGAATATATTCACTACGGTTGGTTGGGTGGCGGCTCCAAAAAGGTCAGAAAGGGAAGAGAATTATGTGCTAAAATGATTCATAGCTGGAGCATCATTAAATCACCCTAAAAAATCCTACAATAACATCATAACTCAGTGTGTATGCTCCTATTATAGAAGATTTACAATACAAATTGCAACAACAGCGCAAGCCCATTTTTTTTTCATTCAAAAAGGGAAACATGTCCATTTTACCTAATTACTACTAAGATTTGCATATGAATCGCCATTATTCCCTTGTGGCGCTAGCCAATTCAGTAGATCCACCATTCTCTCCTCATCTCATCTTTATTTACGCGTCTTTAGAATTGCAAGCAACATTTCTCACACGAGGGAACCGGAGTGGCCAGATCATAAAATAATTGAGAAAGTGTTCCCTCTCCTCATTCACTGTTCGTTTTTTTGTTCATGGCTTTGGATCAAAAGTGTCATAAACGTGTCAAAACATTATTGTGGAGTGAAAATAGCAGTAATGTCTAGAGCCTTGCAGGCGGTCACTGTTGAACAGTTTGACAAATTATTTTAGAATGATGTGATTTTTTCTGTTGAAGAGGCAGCTGGGTCCAATGCTATTCCTTTTTAGATGTCCTGCAACGTATATTATGGTAATTACCTGATGGATATCATCATCTTTATCATTAGCTGTGATGTGGACTTTATGACTGAGAATAGTTTTCTCAGGTCGCGGTCAGCCCATTTCTTAAACGAGCTTAGTTACAATTACAAACTACCTGCTCACTTCTCATCGCACTCGAACAAGTTTATTTTCTGTCCTTCCTTTTCATTGTAAAGTTCTCTCGTTATGTTGCATTTTTTAGATGGCTCATGTGTTTTCTGTCACTGTCCGTTTTGAAATGCATACATTTCTATTTGTTATTTATTTCATTTTTCATTTTAAAAAATGAATTAGCTGACAACATTTTATCCTCCTTCCTCTTCTGTAATAACAAATTAAATAAAAAACTATTTTTTTATATTCAAATGTTATAAAAATTGCTGCCGCTGATTCAATTTTTATCTTGCTTGTCAATCATCATTATCATCAATCTCAAGCAAATTACAGGACTCAGCTTTCCTTTTAATAGCTCAATGAAGTGACGTCTCAAATATGATAAAAATGTACGAAAAAACTTTGCCTTTTATTTATAGTTGAATGTCACAATTACAAGCTAATTGCTCTGCAGGTGCCCAAAATGATAGAAAAAATCGAGTTTTTCTGCAAAAAAAGAAACAATCTGCAACAACTCTGCAATTTGTAGCTACATGGTTTATGGCTAGCCAGGTATGAACAGACATGACAGTAAAATATTATTTTTACGAGGAGTAATTATCAATTACCTTTAAACATGTCATTTACTTGGGTTGTGTCCTCATTTAATGACGCTTTAAAATCTAGGTCAATCATTTACTTCCTATCTTGTAACCCTTTTCTTATAAGTCTCATCCTCCCTCAGATATAATACCGTAGAATTATGGTAAATGATGATATGCCCTCCTCCCTCAGGCCTCCGTAAAAGTCTAAATGAAGTCATTTCATTTCACATAATGTGCAGATATATCTATATCTTTCAGTTAGGCCTAGACAAAGAAGAAGAAAAACTTCTTAAAAGACAATATGTTTTTTTTGTTCCATCCTAAAATATATATAACACGAATTAGTATGATTGAGCACGACCAACCAACCCTCGTTCTAAATTGTAGGAACGACCTTGTTTTCTCCTTTCCTTAATGTCCAATAGGAATACATATACAGAGTGGCCCATCTCCCCTCATTAATATCATCATCATTATCATGTTTACTCCTTTTATAATTGTTTTATGCTAGATTTCGCGTGCGTACCTAAGCCCCTA